>JAZHYW010030919.1:0-21822 GCA_037355805.1 Ixodes ricinus | reverse complement strand
AGGCTTTTCAAAAATCAATCACAGCAGCTTGGTGAAAGAGACCAACAAAATCGAAAAAGAAAAGTATATTAAATCAGTCTACAGCCGTACTTCTCAAACACGTGCTGTTATAATTTCCGGCGTGACTCTTATTAAAAAGAAATGCAGGGTTCCAGTCGTAAAACTGTTTACGAGACGGCGACGCTTCGTAGATGAAAAATTTAATTAACGATTTTGTCCTCGCTTTTTCCAGATTCCCCCATGGAAGCTCAGCAGAAAAAGAAAATTCAAAAATGTCTGACAGTTACTGGGAACACGCACGTGGCACACACCTGACGTTTTACTTATATATATATATATTTTTTCATAACAATAAAATCTAGTTGTTTTTTTCAGCTCATCGTCACGCGGATTAAAGATTGCCTAGCGGGTAAGCGGTATATAAGGTGCAGCATATCACCGTTGTCATCACCTGTCCTCTTCTTCAACAGCAGTCGTATACCAGAAGCAGAAATAATGGCAGCTACTTTTGCGTGCAGCGTCAAGGTGGTCGTCGTGCTGGCCTTTCTTTTCGCCGTAACGTGTAGTGAGTATATTTTGACCCACGTTCTATGCTCATTGCTTTACGTTGGTCTGCAGTCTGAATGTGTCGAGCCGATGTCTCACCGCAAATGCACATTACAGGAAAGACAGTCTGGAGCATTTGTCTGGAGACACGGTCCGAGGCGCGTGTTTCTCTGTCTTCAGACATGTCTCAAGACTATTTTCAGACACGTTTTCGAAGCGTTTAAATACAGGGTGTCACAAAAGAACATTTACACGGTCTTGTTTTACCGCAAAAATAAACTAGGCATCGCCGAACGCTCATTCTCCGCCCAAAGGTAGCGCTAGAGGTCACAACCAGATGGCAAAGTTTCATGCCCGATCCGATAACTTAATCAGAAGTTATAAGTGATTTTCTGAAAATTTCAATGGGAAAATGGAGCCCATTTTTGCCCACTTTCGGTTTCTGGTGCCATAGAGCCCCATGTGTTTGAAAACTCTGTCGGCCACCATTTTCCCATTGAAATTTAACAAAAAAATCGCTTATAACTTTTGGTTAAGTTGTCTGATCGGGCTGAAACTTTGGCATCTGGTTGTGACCTTTAGCGCTGCCTTTGGGCGGAAAATGAGCGTTCGGCGATGCCTAGTTCATTTTTGCGCTAAAAAGACCGTGTAAAGTTCCTTTGTGACACCCTGTATATCGGGTCCGAAGATAATTTCGTCACCATCTCTGCACCTAACTTCGTGTCTTTCGTTCGTGTGACGTACACGAGCAGCAGTGTGAGGGAGTTTTCGGGTGCTCATTTTCTGTTACAACGCCGGCCAATTAACACAACTTGATCGTTTTCATTTAATGAATTCAGAGTCGACTAAACGTTGGTCTTGCGGTGTCTGGATGCGGAGTGTTGGATGCCAACTTGCGGAGTTGGCCTTGCGGTCTTGCGGAGTATTCATACCAAACGGACGCGATGTTGCAGGATTTTTATACTCCACTGCACTCTGAGCGCAGCCGTATGCGATACGACGAAGCCACTGAAGTGCCGCTAAAATTGCGTGGTCATGGCGCTATGCCATTTGTTCGTTTGCTATCAGTGGCTAGACCAGTCACGCACAAAGACGATGATCGTGAGCGTCGTGACGGGAAGTAAGAGACATGCGACAGCAGGATGAACTGGACCGACACCGTATTCTTCCTCCCCACTCTGTGTACACTTTTCCAGCGCCTATGGCTCAGACGAAAAATGCGGAGTCATCACGCGTGCCGTTTGATGTTTCGCAGAAAAGAGCTACCGCACACGTTCAGTTCCGCTGCCCAGTTCGCAACGAAGACAGCGCGCGGAAGAAAATTATTTGAACGGTCTGTATAGCTGTCATTGCTAGTGTGGTGCCCGCCGCAGACGAATCATCTAGATACAATGTAAGGTAATTAATCTCTATAATACTGATGTGGGAATTAAATTAGTGTATGACTCGTGGAAGACAGTTGCCAGCCGTATTCGCATAGCGGTGTTTCGCTTTAGGTTGGCGCCCACTTTGCGAAGACTCGATTCGAGATGCAACTTGGAGTTACCTTATACAAGTCAAACGTGGCGTCGCTTGGGTGCAGCGGTGGCTCAGCCTCGTATATATACCTCAACGCAAGTAATTGCAGGGTCAAGTGCAGTCGAACGCCAGTTTGTCCAAATTGCACAATTCTCGACAGGGCCACTTTTGTTTTTTCGCTTGCGATTTGGGGATTTTAAAGCCCAATAAGGGCAAGGTAAAACCAAACTTGATATTCGTATACTTCTGGGTATTTTTTCTAAAATAGCCAAACAAGTGCCGGAGATAGGCTTCATCAAGTTCTGGTTGTTCGTTTGTCACCTGGCTCCTCTAGACCTCAGTTCCCGAGGAAATGCCAGAATTAGGCTTCACTTCTGGTTGTTCGGTTTTCACCTGGCAACTTTGGGCAAAAATTGCCAAGCATGTGCCAAAATTAGGCTTCAATGCTGGTGGTTATTCGGTTGATACATGCAAATCTGGCTCATGTCTGGCTCTCTGTCAGTTGTGTCAGTTGTGTGGCGAACCAGAGAAAAGTCAAAGGAAAGACAGAGAAAACTACTTTAGCACTAACTAACGTCTTGGTGCAAAACCTTATTCGGTCAAGTTAGGCCCCTAGGATTGCCAAAGTTAGGCCAATTTAGGCGTTTCTCCGGCGTGCCGCCTTTGTGTGAATGATGCTTTCGGTACGGGCCTTCACTAAAATGGGACCGCTCACAGAAAATTACCCCTAGTCGTGGGATACGCGTGGAGGATTTTTAAATGTTGGCCGTTCTATTATAGCCCCACTTGCATTTAACTAACATGACCTGTTTGTTCTGCCCGCTTTCAGAGACGGAGGCCTCCTCCAGACGTCAGCACACTTGCGCCTATCCACAAAGTAGGTAAACTGTTTTAGTCGTTTTAATGGGAAACAACATTTTATCGAATGCCGTTACCTCGAATATCCTTTGAACAAGTGGTTAACCTTTGGTAGAATGATCGTATGATCACCTGATGTTACAGCGAACGGCGGCAATAATCTCAAGGAGGAAAAACTACCACTGCGGGTACAGTAGTAGTAGGCTATGGAAGTTAGAGTTTCCATAGCCCACTATACCATCGCCTGTAGTTTTCCTTCTGGAGATCGTTGCCACCGTTCGCTGTAACTATATCTAATTAGACGATCATTCTACTGAAGGTTTATTAACAAAAATTTTAATGCGTTGTTAGTACTAGCTTTGGTCTTTATGGATCGTTTGCTTTTTCTGCTTTCATTTGACGGTGTATACTGATGCAGACTCTTTATTCCCATGATCGCTGAATGTACTAATACAAAAGATTAGTATATATATTAACATAAAAATCAATTAAATACTTTACTCAGGATTGTTCTTGAGTCTAGTATTTAAAAAAAAAATATGTCGTGCTGGAAAAAACTCCTTACCCTCAAATAAAAAAAAAATATATGTTTATGTTAAAGATGCGTAATGTATAGTCTCGAAAAAAACTCAGAAAAGTAAAGTTAAAAAGGTTTTAAAGTACGAAGGTCTCCTACATTCAATTTCGGATGAACAGTCCGAAAGATGATGGACCAAATCAGTAACAACGCGGTAAATTAAGGTGAACCCCTAGACTCTTTTGTCTCGAACCAATGTCTAAGTTCTTATGCTAAGTTAGGTACTTTGTCCAACACAATTTTGATTCACGCGGATGTCCATCTCTATTCGGATGAGCGTAGTACCGCACTTTAGGTTGTGTATTCATTACCCCGAGGTTAGAAGTCGCATTATGGTGCCTTCAACTGGTGCGATTAGCGTCGTGTCCCGTTCATACATCAAAACTGGTCCCGAATCGGCAACAAATGACATCACAGAAGCCGGCGCGTCACGCTGTCGGATGTTGCGATCCTGGCGGCCGTCACAAGAAGTAACAACAAAAAAGAACGAGCAGCGAACGCGAGTGTCGCTGTCCTTGCCACGTCAAAACCCCTGTCTGCTGAAGCTTCAGTGAACTGTCAAGAAAGCGACCTGCAACAGAACAGGCGTCTGCCAAATCCACCACAGCGTATGTGACCCCGCTAGAGAGAGAGAGAGAGAGAAAGCGTTGTGAATGAAGGGGGGGGGGGAGCAATAGTGGTTCGCGGCTGGCGACAGCCTGACACTCGGGGCTTCAGGTTGGTCCCTCGGAAAGAAAGACCACGAGATCGCTGATCGCTACAATTCGACATCGCCATGCTTGACCTTGGCGCTGGCCAATCGCAACTCGGGGCATGGTCTATCGTGGCGGTCGGCGATATCACTGACTTTCTCGGCGAGTGTCTAGAACCCTTGTATGACGTCATCAGACAGAAATCGGGGGACCACCTTTTATAAAGCCGCAAATATACCAGCCGGAGATGTGTCACAGACATTATAGTCGTGCGGTGAGCGGTCCTTTCGTGTTTTTTTCAGCAAAACCTTTAAAGGAGTGCGAGGACCTCCAATAACCTTTCATTTTTCTTCCCTGCAGCTTGCACCAATCCGGGGACAAATGACCCTAGCCACGTCGTGACAGCGACTGCGCAGTACAACCCGACCACTAAGAAATGCGAGACCATCCCGTCGGAGACCGGACCTCACAACTGCCAGAAGTTCGCGACCCTAGCAGACTGCCAGAAGAACTGCGCGAGTGCCAAACAGTAAACCGAGGCATGATCTAGCAACCCCGAGAAGCACGCATGGTCGTTGACCCCGTGCTGTGATGGTGAAAATAAAGCGGTTGTCAAAAATGGCTGCCTCATTGACATTATGTAATTAAAGCAACTTACCCTTCGTACAAAGATGGTAAAGCACCGTTGCAAGCCAAGGCATTGCACCAACGTAATGTACACGGTGTGCCCCCCACAAATGTGCTTTTCTTTTCGTTCTTTCACAGCAACAGTAAACTGCGGGTCGCCGAAGGCTCACTCTACTCCCAAATTTAGCACCAGCGGTCCGGACTAGATGTCAAAGTTTTAGAGCTACCCATATCCCATTCAAACGTCGTGAGTGTTTTTCTGATAATCTCAATGGGAAATGGCGCCCGTTTCCGGTAGCCGCGGTATTCAGCTCCACGTGTTCGTATGCTTCGTCGGCCGTCATTTTCTCTTTGAACATTTTTGAAAATCGATTATAAGTTTTGAAACATAAAAGCAAGCTATTATACTTCGGCATCTGAGGCCGCATTCACAAAAATGTCCTGTCTTAAGACCTTTCTGCCAAGAAATCCGTAAGTAACGCACATCGGAAGAAGTTCTCAAATTGGCATTCCCAAACGCATTCGCAAGTGAGAGGAGGAACACGTCGGAAAACGATGCTTCCGATATCCAGCAAGTTCCCGATCACCGCGAGAGTGGGCTGTTGCTATGGCGATAGCGTCTCCGGCAACAGAAACAGTCAGTGGGAGAGTCCGGCATGTTTCGGAGGACGTGGGTTTGGACAAAAACATAGGCAGCGGTCCTTCCAGCAGCATCGCTTATTTGATCATCGTGTTCATGCAGTGAGATATTGGCCCCACCTTGTTTTAAACACATCGGAATGATTAGCTTATCGTGGCCGGGATGGCTGGCATAACCGCTTTAGTCGACTCTTACAAGCTCGATCGCTACGAAGCTAACAAAAGTGTCAAGATTGGTAAAGGAGACGGCCCCGCACGCTACAGTATTGGTCCTGGTCCCAGGAATCCTACAAGTAGCTATTTTCGTTTTTGTACTACAAGCGTGCCAGTAAAAGCCGCTTGTTCGCGCTTGGAGCGCTGTGTGTTCGATGGAAACACTGAAACCACGCTGTTGGACTGCGTCTTAGTAACCGCTTCTGGACCAATCTTTTTCATTGCAACCGCTTCTACAGACTGCGAGGACACTACACAATCGAAACCCGATGCTGGCGTGACGTTGAGTAGGGGAAGCCTTTGGCCCACATCGCGTAGCTCCCGAGACATGCTCTACCTCGACCTGTGCTGATGTTTTTACAACTACCGTCACGTCGGGACAAAAATCACCTACTCAAAGAACAAAGTGTATTTACCAAATTCTGCGAAGGTAAAGATAATCCTTACGGCATTTATTTGAGCTTTCTGTCGAAGAAAACATCAGATCGAATCAACGGGAGGGTCCCATTCGTCCGGCAGTCTCGTCGTGAAAGCCAGCAGTAAGTGTGGCCGCTGCACGATGCTAGCAGCTCTGTAACGACGCAACCTTTTTTCTACAGAAAGGCCCCGGGCAGAACGAAGTCCACCCATTCGTCCGGCAGTCTCGTCGTGAAAGCCAGCAGTAAGTGTAGCTGCAGCAAAGGGTGAACCAGCTTATAAAGAAGCAAGTTTGTTTTTACAATACCCACACCAGGTGAGCACTACCAGGAAAGAATGGCCAACCCTGAAGCCACGGACCTGCAGTAAGGACATGTATTGCTTTGCAATCATTTTAAGAAGAATTTAGACCTACTCCAACAGTTGCGTTTGATTTCAGGACCACAAGAGATGCAAGCTTTGACGACTGATACCACCAGCCAGTGTGAATGTTGGAGGACAAGGAGCACCAGCGAGCAAAGCAAAATATACCAGGAGGCCCCCATTCTTCAATATTTTTTAGCAAGGAGTGCGGTGCAACATTTATTTGAGAAAGTCTGGTCAGTATAATTGTCTTCTTCGGTGCAGCTACATTAGTGAAGTAAAGATAACCAGGACCCTATACTTACCAGTGGGCTATAATTTCATGCACTGTTCAATAATGTGACCTCGATACGAGTGTGAAATTGACAACCAGGTTGAAGGACAGGGTCTGTCATTGCATGTTAGGAATTTTCAACATTGTCACAGGAAAAATAGTCGGTTTACTGAAAGTGTAATGTATATTCAGTTGAAGCATATTACCGAACATGTTCATGGCACGTTTTTTTAATAATTGAAGCATCTAATACTCTGGCGTTGATTTTCCGTTTCATGTGCTGGCAAGCTGACAAGTTGAAGAGGAGTTACCATGATTGCAGCACTGCTCGCCTGCGACTTTTTAATAAATGGGGTTTTCAGCCAGGAGGTAGACTGGTAATGCCGAGTAAAGTTGTGTATAACTCGGATCACTAAGAGTTATTTTTAATGATATCCAAGCAGTACTGCCAGTCTACACCACGGTTTTTCCCTATCTGAAGCATTCTCTTGTTTCACTTTTGTGCGATATCTCTCCTGTGAGGACCGGAAAATTCACTGCACTCCAGATAGTTATAAATAAATGTTGTGAATAACTTGTTTATGTTTCACATAACTCATCAAGTGGAGGTGGAAGCACATAGAATGGAACCTAAAAATTACCTGTAGGATTCAGTGCATCAGGCGTCACCAAAAATGGATAGAGGGCATTTTCTGCCAATAAAGGGATGGTGAAATAAAATAAAAAAAATGTCTTCATGATTGTGCTTTGTGTAAATAAGCCAGTAGGTATCGATGTACAGGGTTGTCCACTGTTAGGGTGCACACGGCACTGCGTGGCTGACGCTCCGTGGAGTGCCGCCGTTGGCTGCCTTGTGGATTAGGGCCGATTAAGGCGCAGAGATAGCCATTGCCCAAGCCTCCGCCGCCTCGTCTGCAACATGAGCACCCTTGCTCTGTGGCGCAGTAATTTTTTCTCGTGCTGGACACTTGCTGTGTGCCGGCTGCTTTACTTTTCTCAGAGGAATGAGTTGTGCAGAGCACTTACAGATTAAAATTTCTAAGTATCATGTGACACCAGGGATATGAGAACAGTGCTTGCTTCGCCACAAAACAAGGCCGCTCTGCCGGCACTGTAGCAGAAAACGCGGGGAGGCTCGGCCCGTGGCTCTCCCTTAGCCTGCGCACTAATTGGCCCTAACTCGCAAGGCGCTCACCAGCGGCGCTTCGCAAAGCGCCGGCCACGCAGTACCGTGTTCACCCTAAAAGTGGACGACCCTGTTCACCACTCATGTTTGTATATCTCCCCAAAGACAAAGACATGGCCGATGTTTCCAAAACAACAATCTCATTTTATGACCTTCACAATATACATGATGGATTCACATATCTTTAGTGCCTTTCAAAGATCACATGGCACTAATGATACTTTGACAATCAACGAAGGAATCAATACTTCAACGTTTCTAACATCACCAACAATCTGTGTTATTTCATGAAGCAGAGCTGTAAAAATGCTAACGCTACAACAGTAATCACAACAAGAAAACTCGTAATATGCAGCAAAGCTAACCAAGGGTCCAGTAACGACCCTGGGCTCACCTCAACCATCAGAATCTTCCTTTTCCCAGAAACGGGCAAGGCCACACAAAGCTAGGCATGGGTGGGTACTAACCCACGGATTCCTCTTCGTCTGGCCCCTATCCTCCGGCCTGTCCGACATGGGTGACCCTGGCCGGCATAGTCCAAGAGGGTCATTGGGGCACACAAACCCCTCCACCACAGTAAGGTGGGAATCCTCTCGGGGGAAGGGGGGGGAGGCAAGTAAAAAAATATCCGCAATGTGGTTATAACTTTTCTTACATTGTTTTTACTGACTTCTGTCTCTGTTTATTCTATTTTACGCTCTTGTGCTATGAAAGTGTGATCCTAATCCCTTCATTTGTTTTCCTTTTGTTGCAGATACATCATGGCCCCTCCCTTGGAAGTTTGCACCAAAGAGGAAAAACGAGCAGGGTTCCGGCTTTTTGTGTTCGTAAGGTGTGGACACTCAATGCATAGACACTCCGTTGTGCGAGACATTGTTCCCGTATTGTGCCGAAAGCCTTTCATAGAGTTTGGCCCCTGATACACTTTCCCACCACAAAAACCGGATCACTGCACATTGTTCCTCTTTGGTGCAAACTTCACCACAACAACGAGCAGCGATCCGGTTTTTGTGGTGAGAAGGTGTACCAGGGGCCAAACTTCATCAAAGACTTTTGGCGCAATACGGAAACAGTGTCTCGCACAACGGAGTGTCTACGAATCGAGTGTCCACACCTTCTGACCACAAAAACCGGATCCCTGCTCGTTTTTCCTCTTTGATGCAAACTTCCAAGGGAGGGGCCATGATCTATTGGCAACAAAAGGAAAACAAATGAAGAATTATGGTCGAACTTGCATAGCAGGACCACAACAGCATAAAAATAAAATAAACGAAGACAGAAGTTAGTAAAAACAATATACGAAAAGTTGTAGCCACATTGCAGATAATTTTTTACTTATGGCGAATTCGGGTGGTCAATCGTCGGCAACTTCTTTTGCTGGAAAACCGGCAACAGTGTTCGTTTGGTCAGTTTCCGGCCGGCGCGCACCGTTCGGGTGGTGGTTCTCCGGCAAGCACCGGCCACTCTCCGGCGCTTTTACCGCCCGAGCTCCGAACGGCCGGGCGAGTAGGCGCCAGACTGTATCCGGTGTCGTCACTTCCGAAATGGGAAAGAAGGTCTGTGAGAAAAAATGAACGAAAGAACGAAACTGATCTGAAGTCACTTTAACAGCCGCTACTTGAGTCAATCCAAGTCGTTGAGACGTGGGTGACGGTAAACTGTATATGCTCCGCTTGCGGAGCATATATAGCTCTGCAAGCAGAGCCTATACAGTTACTCTAGGTGACGGCGGCGACAGGCTCTCTCTAGCGGTGTTGCGCGGGCAAGAGGCGAAGTAAACTGCCACCGTCTGCCGTTTCGTGTTCGGGTGGTGAGGGTCACGTGGTGTGCCGCCGGCGCGTTTCTGGTTGCCGGTTCCGCCGGCTCGTTCTCGCCGGCGATTGACCACCTGAATTCGCCATTACCCTGGTATGCCCCCAGAGTGGCTTTCAGTGACTGTGCCGAAAGCCAGAATACAAAGTGTCGGGAAACCGGCTCCTGATGGCCTTCACTACAGACTAGTGGTCACCTGTTGTGCTGGCCAAGGCGCCGCCACAGACACAGGACGCACTGCCGGTAGGCGGCGTAGCGGTAGCGCCTGGAAGAATAACCACAATAATTTTCTGTAAGACGCAATACCACAGTCTTTTAAAATTGCAAATTGTGGGCTCTACCAGCAGAGACAAAAAAAAAGTGCTGCAACGGGCCCTCGTGTTTCGAGCAGCAACCTATCTAAAATAACCCGAGGAGCAGAGCAAGTTCTAGATTGTGTCAATTATTCTTCCCACCAATTCAAGTGACAAGTGTGAACATTATAATATATTGCCAATTGAACCGCAGTAGTGTATACTCCATTTACAAGGAAGTAGCATCGGTTATGGGGAACAAGTGCCACCATTTTTCTGTTGTAGTTCTGCATCGTGTAGTAATGGGTCATAAACCATCACAAAAAACTGTTAGAAAAAGTCAATTCCAACAGACCAGATGATCAAAGACTAACATGCACAACAATATGCATGTCACAAACCCTAAAATGTGCGGCAGCACTGTTCATGCTGACTCTATTGAACTACTGCATCTCTTTGTGGCAAAGAACAATCTTATAACAGCCAGAATCGGAGGAAAAAAAAGCAGATGTTGCAATAGCTTGAATTGCAGGAAAAGTTCAATGAGAGCAATTATTGGCCCCTAGAGTGGACGAGTTACCATGTTCAGGGGACAGTAAAGCTTTGATCACACACACACTGCTCATGTCACTCACGTGATGTAGGTGCAAGCTGCGATTTCAATGCTAAGCACTCGGCTGCATATTTACTCGGACAAGGTATACCTCACAGATGCTTCGATAGTTAGTTCATATAAGTGCGGGGGACCACAGTTGCAGCTGTAAGTCATAATGTGGGAAAGTGAACGTTATGTGAAGCCAGCATAAGCAGAAGTTCTTATTAAAAAAAACTGGCTTTATAAAAAATATGAGTTCAAAGCATATGAATATTGACCAGCCGGTTATACGACTGGCAATAACCAATCAAGGAAATCTTTTTTGTACTTGACTCGGAAGAAATGTCCTATGTCTAAATAAGGTGCATAACGCTATGTTCACACTACGGACCTAACAGGCGTCTCTTTTGCAGCAAGCGTAAGCGCAATTGAGAGCGTTCTGGACGCCCAGGGGCGCTTCAAAATAACCCTTGTGGCGCCATTTATGGCGGCAAAAGCACTTTTGGTACAGCCGTTCGGATTTGCGCGCCTTTTTCCGTTGCTTGCAAAGTGTCAGGATCTGTCGTATGAAATATGGTTTTATAAAAGTATAGCGTCGGCGTGAACTCTTTCGGGAGGCAAACCAAACAAATGGTGAAAAGCTGCAGCCACCGTGGCTGCAGCAGACGCTTTTGCTGCAAAAAATAGCAGACGGCGACGCGAACGCGTCTCCGTCTGCTATTTTCTGTTTCCGCCTGCGTGTCGTAAGTATGGTCGATTCGCAGGTGAGTTCTCGTTTCCATTTTGTATTGACATAACTTTATCTGCTAATCCGAGGGGCGACTATACCGATTCTAATGAGCCATCGTTGGCCTCCGTCATAGCTCCTTAGCGCCGTTCACCTGCCGAAAGTCGTTGTTTCGTGTGAAAGCCGCAGTTCCACGCTGAAAGTCAGAATGGCAAGACGTGCCGCGTATATTAGCTCGAACACATTCACGCCAAAGAGACGGGGCATTGCTTTTTTCATAATCGCTTGCACGCTATTACGTTTGGATAATTCAGAGAGGGACTTCAATGAAGCCAAGGAAACTAGCTTGTTTGTTTTTATCTGGCGTTCAAAGTCTCGACGCACTATTTTAACTGGAAGCTGCCCTTGCCGGAGTGGAATCACGGGGCAATGAGAACATTCCGCCGTGACCAGCTTTTTTAACGACACAATTGCAAGCCCGTCGCTGCCACCAAGGAAAAAATGGCTATACCAAAACTTCGAAGGCATCCCACGGGGGATCGAGTGGCGCAGCAGTCAGAGGCGAAACTTGAGCGCACCACTCCAATGGGTGTGAACGCTGCGTTCGGCAGTGTACCCTGAACGTAGCGTTTATGCACGTTGTGCTGACGTTTGTTGCGAACGTTACGCCCGTTAGGTCCATATTGTGAACGTAATATTAGTGATAAGCTAAACTGGAGCTAACCAGGTCTCACGAACTTGTTCTGAAGCAAGAGATACTGATGCAGCAATCGAGGTTTTGAACATTTTACTTTATGATGACCCACAACTTCACAAAGAAACACGGCACGAAACGCAAGTAAAACATGCGATGCAACCACTAATTCTACTTCACATTGAAAAGTAACGTGCGTAACGCTCACTGAAACAGATAGTAAAGTAGCTGTCTAACGTTTTACTGCTGGCGCCCGTTTGCAAGTTCGCCGAACAGCAAATTACGGCGTTGAACTCCCTCGTGCGCTGCTATGCCCATTCCCTCCTGGCGGTAGTGGCGCATCATGAGGTAGAGCGACCTCCAGCACTCCCGGATTCAAGCACACCGTCTCGAAATCCGGGTTGCTTGTTAGGCAGCCAGGTTGCCTCGATGCGGCGGCGGGGTACTCGCGGCAGCAGACGCACTCGTCAGCTGACGGCATCTGCGCGCAGCATCCGGCGCTGGCACCTCCGAGAAAAAAAAGAAAAAAGAACAGGCGTAAATGACACATAGAGCGGTAAAATGAACAGCGTATCACCCACCAGTCGGTGTTGCCGATCCGCCCCGTCTCGTCGAAGGCGCCGTGTTCGTCCTCGGACATGGCCACCTGCTCGTTCTCCAGAACCCGAACACGACTCCGAAGCGCTGCTGTCTGCCACATCGCACGTCGGAGTGGCGTCATAGGAAATCATCCCCTGGTCGGCTGTCCGCCGAAGAATGTCAACCTCTAACAGCGTCAGGTCGTCGAGCGTACAGAACTCCGCCATGATCGAAGCTCGAATGACAAAAAGTTCGGCCGGTGCGGCTACCTCGGGATCACTGCGCGATGGAACGTCGTCCAACGCCATTGGCCCGAGATCGTTTTGATATGCGAGCGATGACCAATGAGAGTGGTTTCGTTTTCGGATGGATCCGAGGTTTGGCGGCCTTTAATTACATTTTTATTAAAGAAATAATCATTGTATGACTATATTTTTGGTTTTTAGGGACACTTAGGGCGTCTAAATTCAGCAGTCATCATCAAAACACGAACTCAAAAACCACTTGAGTGCCCCTTTAAGTGGGAGGCTTTCAGGGTCAAGCCGTCCGCTGATAACCGGAACAAAAAGACGAGCTTTTTCTTTATTTTTATTTGGAAGTAGCACTATATCGCGTAAGCAGTTGAGTGGAAAGGCTTCCTCCCCAGTGCCATCTGGATTCTGAAAAAGTTCCTATCGGAGATAAAATTCTACTGATATGCGCTTGGATCGAGCGCTGTTCTCAGCCCTGCTGCTACTCCCCGCAGAAAGCGCGAAGATTGGGAAGGAGCCTTTCAGACGCCATCGGTAGACAATTTGATTTAGTAGTTTTTTCTTGTGATACGGGCTAAACCGGAAGGCTGCGGAACAAATCAAAAAGTAACTTATACTTTCCGCTTCTTAAAAAGAAGGACACGATATTGTTTAATTTGTGTGATGTGTCAGCAACCGCGTCGCACTTGCGACGATATTATATTGGCCATATTACAAAAACAGCATCGTCATTAATATATTGTGCGATGCTTAGCAAGCTTAGCACTTTGCAGTGCACGCCTAAATAATTTATTAGAAATTAGGGCTCTGCTGGAACGTGCATGTAAGCTAGGGTGACCACATTCCTCAAGGTAGAAAACGGGACATCCCAGCCGCGGTGGCGGGAAGAGGGGGGGGGGGGGGCGTACTAAAGCTTGAGTTGGGAAGGAAAATTTTATGAAATAACTTGTCTTATTTCATAATGTTCACATATTGCACTAAGCCCTTGGAAACAGCCACACTCACACTTCAATTGCATGCACTCATTTGGAAGGTCCTGCTCCGGGTCCTTCGTTGGTGTGGGCGTAATTTGCCGACGACGGAAGTTTCCTAAGCAGGACTTGACAGCCCTGTAGGTATAATCTACACAAAAGAAGTTTTAGGCCGTACAACTAAATATGGCTCTTGCAGAAAAAAAAAAACGAAAATTGTGCAAAATTGCGTTTTGTCGTTCAAAGAGCCGTCAATTCTACCCTGAGGTGGCCCAGAGAAAAATACGTAACACGGTGACTTTTACAAAAGAGTTTATTTCCCTTTCTTCTTGAAAGTTTAAATAAAGTAATTCTGTTCTAAAGAGGAAAAAAAAACATTTTAAAGTTGAGCTTTCGCGCCGCAACCTGGTGTCGTTGTTTGCGCCTCTTCTCTGCACAGCACGCCGCCGTCGAGCCCCGCAAAACGTGCGACGGTGTCACGGTGTGCGCACGCAGGTAGAAAGCAGGACCTCGAGCTGTCGGGTGCATCTTGGTGGGAAGAGGCTTTTTTTTACTCTTGTTGCTTTATGGCTTTTCCCATTTTGACCGTTTTGCGCGGCTGTGTCTTCCTGTGGACTTCCCCTGTCTTGATACAAGCAAATGCTTAGCGCTGCCAGGTAAGAGCATCCACTAGTAAGCTAGCGGTTTCTTACGTACACATCGCAATCACTCCCTCTTCTCGACGTCAGGACAGATGTAGATAGCTACGCAAAAGCCCCGTGAACGGGCAATCTTATACGACGAGGCGATGTGGTGTTAACGAATGCGCGCAGTTGGAGGCTCACGCCTCGTTTGCGTATAAATCGGCTTTGAAACGGCAAATTCTTGCGTCGTTGAATAGTTCCGCTTTTCACCGCAGTATGCGCGACAGCTAGATTTCGCGGCGATATTATCGCGTTTCCCTTTTAGGAGAAGTCCACGTCAACTGAAGCCGCCCGTATTAGGCACCGCGTTTCGAGCCGCCCTCGGGTACAAAGGGCAGAACGGGCCTGCTCTTGCTACACGCTGTCGGCACCTCCGGTTATTACACGATACCCGCCGTTTCTTCCCTTGCAGCCGGAAAGAAGGACAAGGGGAAGCGGCAGAAAACTACGTTCTTTCTTTGTTCCTAATCGTGTCAGCTATCGTCGCAGGTGGCGTGTTGTGCGGTGAAGAGGCGTTAAGAAGCGACGCCGGATTGTGATGCGAAAGGTCAACTTTAAAAAATATTTTCTCGCTTTGAACAAAAATAAAGTTGATTAAACTCTCAGAATCAAAAGATTATCGATTGTTCTTCCAAACCCACCATATTTTGTATATTTACTTCGACCACCTCAGGGTGAAATAAACGACTGTTTATGCGTCAAAACACATTTTTGGCAACTTTAGGATTTTTTGTCTGCGAGACATTTAATTGAGCGGTTTCAAACATTTTTTATAGATTATATACCTGCAGGGGCAGCCGCCGGTAAAAGGTTTTATTAAGTCCCGGGAGCAATTACATATTTTTTGATAAAATAACAAAAATGCTAAAATTTTCAAAGATTTTGAGTTTTCTTTTTATATTTAAATTAAACAAAACTTTACAAGCCCAACCACATTGTAAGTCGAAAGCTGTGCAAATCTAAGAAAAAAAAATAAGTTGGGTGTTTTACTAAAAAGCTGATTTTTCATGAATTATTGAATGAGGCCTAGTTTCACGCTATTTTCAAAAGTTAAAACCACGCTCACGTCATCAAAATGTTTTTTTCACCAAAAATATTTCATGGCATGGCTATGGACATTGCGGTAAAAGATCATGACTTTTTTTTTTTTTTTTGAAATCGGAAGGGGTCGAGCGCAACGTCTGGGACGTTTGACATAGAATGACCCCTCTGCAATTGTGTAACTATTACAAGGCGGTGTTTGATACCACCAGGGTGACCTTCAGGGGATCGGGCAAACAAACTGAAATCGTCACCTCCGCCTCCTCGCCCTGGTGAGGGAGTCGCCAAATTTTCTCCTGTCAAATTTAGTCCGCGTTAAGCCGTTACCCCAGCACCGGGCCCACTGGGAAAAAGGGTTGAGACTTTGGGCTGGTGCCACCCGGAGGAATCCCCATTTTCCTATGTCCCGCCTTTCTGTGTTAGTTGTATACGTCATTCAATTCTCCCTAGATAATTTCCACCAGTCTTTTTATCTCCTCTTTGTTGTTAAAATGCACTTATCCATTCTTCCATTCTCGTCTGCGACCCACAGCGCGCCGGCTATATCTGTCGCACCATCCGGGAGGGTGGTGGCAAGCGCTGTGCACCTCAATACCACATGTTCTACTGTCTCGTCTTCCCCTTGGCATACGACACACCACATAATCACTTCCCCATACTTTGTCCTATGTGTCCTAGTCCTCAATACTCCTCTTCTAGCCTCAAATTACAACGAGCTCCCCCTTAAATTATCATACCAATATTTTATTTATATCCTGCTTTCGTCGCCTTTACACAGTTAAAGCTGATTTTCCCTGCATTCTTTCCTCCCGCGTTTTTCTCTCGGCTCCTTTTATTTACCTTTTCACAGGGGTAGTCTGCTCAGCTCCAGCCCGTGAATGTTGACCTTTTAATTTCAGTTGTCGGGTTCGTTTTGTCCATCTAGTGTTCACTTTTCATATATAAATGCTTATATACCTTTCTAGCCCACCGTGTACCCTCAATTGTGTCTACCTATTGTTCGAATTTCAAATAATTCTGATTGCCTCTCTAACCTCGAAAGATGCCCAGCCCATGTCGCCCTGCAATCGTTCATTTGGTGTATTACCACGTGCCCTCAGTGCCAGTCTGCCCCCGCTCCTCTGCCGGGTCTCTAAACTTGACTGGACCAGATTTCATGCGGCACTGCCAAAGACAATCATTTCACCATGACTCCTTTTCATATTCCTCATACAACTTCATGCCTATTGTAGGAATTCCATGGGGCCCTATACTTCATAATTGCATCAATTTTTCCTTTCCTTAACGTATTTTCTTCCTGTTCTTCTAAGTATTGTTTTCCGTCATCCAACCATACTCCTAGATATTTATACGTCTCTACCCGTCATTTTAAAACGTGTTGCATTTGAAGTGGGTCCCTCTTTTCATCGTTATAAACCACTATTCCCGACTTGTCGCTACTGAATTTCAGGCCCGAGAGTCACCTTCCTTTCCACAGATCTTAATAAGCTCCTGTAACCTATCCCAGCTATCTGCTAACAGTACAATGTCGTCTGCGTAGAACGTTCATGGCATAACTTAGTTTACTTTTTCCCTCTCTCCATATATGACACATCTAAACCTGAATTACACTCGCCTAATTTATTTTCCATTCTACTCAGGTTATACCATAAGAAGCAGAGGCGATAGGGAATTATCCTGCCCAGTGGCATACCAACTTGTTTTTGAGTGGAGGCGGTAAACCGGACCCCCCCCCCCCGGTGCCTTTGGTATCCCTTGGGTGCCGCGAGACAGTGTTTGCACTGCCCAATGGCGGCTGTCTCAGGGGGAGCAAATGCCCCCCCCTCGGTTGGTCCGCCCGGCAACCGGACAAAAGCTCACCGGACAAAAGCTCACCGGACAGAAGCTCACCGGACAAAAGCTCACCGGACAAAAGCTCACCCGTTTTTGACAGACCCGGACAAAAGCTCACCCGTTTTTTTGACAGACCCGGACAAAAGCTCACCTCGATTTTTTTTTTGCTACCCGGGCGAAACACGGGCTTAAATAAAGTGCGGACGCGATGGACATTGGACCATTTTTAGGAGAACTTGTACCCCATCCACCAATGAGTTGCGAATTTTTAAAAATACTTTGAAAGAACGGGAGTTGGGCCTTTTGGAAAAGTACAAGATAGGTGACCAATTTAGAAAACTGTGCAGGATTTTAGATAGGCTCACGTTCCTTCCACCACAGCTTTGTTCCACAAGTACTAACCACCAGGCAAAAGTCTACCGGTGACATGGGCTACCTGCTGGACTATTTTGATTGCTCTAAATGTCAACGGCCGCTTCCGTTATGCTTCTGTTCCATCTGCGGCGGCACCCAGAGCGAATTCTTCTCTTCGCCTGACTCTGCGCCGACGACGACCGGAGTTTCCCCCGGTACGGTGGAATATGTACGACGCCACTCTTCAAGATAAAGACCGAATGAACAACACCTGCGAAGGATGGAGTACCGGGTTCCAGAAGCTCGTCGGCCACGCCCATCCAAGCGTCTTGAGGCTGATTGAATGCCTACAGCAAAATCAGGCGCTCGTTGCCACGGCACTGACACAAGCTCGGAGAGGTGAGCCCACAGTAAAGCGGGTGCGAAAAACCACTCTGCGCCTGCAGAGTCGTCTTAGAAATATTTGCGAGGGCTTGCATATACATCGAGATCTACCAAGACTGCTGGAGCCAGTGTTGCCAGGTCTACTGATTTATCAGTAGATCTACTGATTTCGTTGCGGGTCTACTGATTCACTGAAAAAAAAGAAAATCTACTGACTTTTTTTTTAGCAAAAATATTAAAATTTATTATTTGAATCCTTCAGTTCCCAGGGTCGCCCATCAAAGGAAACTCATATTCTCACGGAATTACGAACGAAGCACCGGCCAGATGGCCCAGAAGCCCGTCATATTAGAGCGATATAAGCCTCAGAGCCGTATATGTAGAGAGTTTGGTCAATGGGAGGTGCGGGCAGAGCCAGGGCGTGCGTCAGACTCGGAAAGAGGGCTTGGCATGCTCTCTTGACCAACCAGAAGCCGAAAAGAATCCCCTAGCGGTGGTAGCAAGAAACAGCTCTGATCAAAAGTCTATGTTCGTAAATGGTTTTAATAAGCACGTAAGAGTGAAGTGTAGTAACTCTTTGTGGTTGAAAATAGGGTGCACGTGTGCGCCGTTCAACTCTGTTTTGCTCGGACAGAGTGTGACCGCTCGGACGGCAGATTCCTGCCCCTCAGCGCTTGGCGTACGAATTATGTCGATCGTTCCGCTAGTCGCACTCTTCCACCATCATTTTGGATGAGCGTGATTGAAACATCACGTGTACCATATTTTCAGTCATTAAGAGTTACTCCAATGCAGTTATCAGGTTTGTTTCTCGCGACCACCGCCAGGGTATTATTTCCGGCTTCTGGTTGGTCACATTCGAATTTCTGAAGACGCCCTGGGACACGCCCAGCCCGCTTTCGGCCAATGGCGCCTCCTCATTTGTCTCCTATACTTCCCAACGAATGGCCAAACTCTCTACATATACGGCTCTGATAAGCCTTATATTCATCTATCACCCAGAGCAGGTTCGACGGTGACATCCGGACGAGAGCCATATATCGGGACAGTTCGGCCAGTCTATGATCTCGCCGCCGTAACGTCCCCCTCCCGAGTGAGCCAATCCGCCCGCGGCGCAAAGCGAGAGGCGTGAGCGCATGCGCGTGAACTCTCGGCTGCTCCCAGGCAAGCCATAGGCTAGAGTTCTCTGTATAGGCTCCCTACGGGAGCCAGAGTTGCGCGTTCATGCATGGCATGTGGATTCAGCTCCTCACGTGACTGAATTCGGCGAATAGCAGCGCCGCGCGTTCGAGGCGCGCGGCGCGCTCAAAAGCAGGGGAACGTACTGTCGGGGCGCGTGCAACGTTTACTTTGCTGCACGACACTTGATTCGGCTCCTCACGTGATCGGATCTCGGCGAATAGCGGCGAGAGCGGCACGCGGCACGTGGAATCGAACGCGCAACTCTGGCCCCCGTAGGGAGCCTATACAGGAACTCTACCATAGGCGAGTAGAGAGCGCCGCTATTATCAATATTTCCCCCTCGGAATGCATGGGAACGACATCCAAATTTCAGTTATTTACTTTTATTTGGCAGACTTTGGCAAAAAAATTATATAATGTTATTCCTCGGTGGCTTAAAAAGCTGACGAATTACATTTCTCCACGTTTGAACGCAAACTTTGAGTCAGGCGAAAAAGAAATAAGCCCGTAGCAGACGCCCCGTAGCCTCAACAGTGCTCCGCGCCGACAGCGTTGCGTCAAAAACCTTCCACAGCCCAGTCAGTGGCGGATCCAAGGGGGGCGACGGGGGCGGCCGCCCCCCCCCAAACGAAGTCGACGCCCCTCCCTCCCCCTTCTAGGAGGGCAATTTGACATGGGTGGACCCCCTTGCACAAGAAAGAATGGGAGAATAGTATCCTTAAAAATTTTCCGCCCCCCCCCCCCCCAAAACGGAGTTCTGGATCCGCCCCTGAGCCCAGTAAGGAAACATGGCAGCTTGCAGAAGACTTCCATTGGACGTGTACGCACGCACTTGCCGGAACGTCTTGTTTTGGTTTCGTTTCAATAATAACGACAGGTGGATGTCGCACTGTCGCCGTCATCTGTTGATCCCAAAAGTGGCTCAGTCTCGATTTCAAAGAATAATTCTCGAAATCGCAACACTAATCAATGCTAATAAAAAAAATATTTACGGTGCTCTTTTACTTTGAATTCGTCCGTTTTTTTTTCAATTTTTTCATTTTTATTTATGTTTATTACCATGCTATTTGTTACTTTATACTATTTCTTCAAAATGTAGTTTAATAAAAATTGCAAAACATGGCAAAACAGATTTCGTAGAATCTACTGAGTTTTGTGGAAATCTACTGACTTTTTGGGGATCAATCTGCTGACTTTTTTTTCTCCGTCTGGCAACACTGGCTGGAGCTAGTAAAGGTCTGCATTCGCTTCTAACCAATCAATAAATAAACTTGTTTCTATTAAAATCAACAAACCATGCGCCTGTCAAATTTAATTTATCGTTGCCTTTTTGTGGCGCACGCATGCACCTAAGTTGTCCGCACTCGTGTTAAGACCAACATGAAATTTTCTCGTGGTGAGCTTTTGTCCGGGTCTGTGAAAAAAATGGGTGAGCTTTTGTCCGGGTCTGTGAAAAAATGGGTGAGCTTTTGTCCGGTGAGCTTTTGTCCGGTGAGCTTCTGTCCGGTGAGCTTTTGTCCGGTGAGCTTTTGTCCGGGATTCGGTACGCCCATGATCCTGCCCGAGTCCTTTTTTTATATTTCTGCCGGTTCTGTTATTTCTACTTCCCATGTTATGACTACAATATTATTTGTGTATACCTGCTGTAAAAGCCTAATCAAATTTGCATTTATATCCTACTCTCTCAGTTTCTACCCATATTTTTTTCCTGACAAACATTGTCGTACGCCCCTTCAACGTCTAGAAATGGTATCCATAACACATTTTTGAGTGATTGAGTGATGATGAATAAGTTAACATCATGGTGTGACTAACTTGGGGAACGTTGCGTGAACGCCAAATGAAAATGATCAACCTTTGTGAAATGACTATTGCATTTGCTAGAGCACCGAGTGTCGCGAAATTTGATGTATATACTAGGTAGACTATGAGCATTCCATATTTCTTTTCTTGGGGGGGGGGGGCGTAGTTACGAACTGAAATTTGTGAGACCACTTACCTTTTGGAACCTTGTTGGGGAGCGAGCACTTGCCAGTTTTCCGTTATCCACCTCAGGAGCCTATTCAGGTTCCTGGGCTTCCCGGCGTCCGCCCACACTGCGTCGGGCAATCCGCTGTTGAGGTCCCAGCTCAGCGCATCGGGCTCCTTAGGCATGCACAGGTACTTGAGCTCGGAACGGTCGCCCAAGTATTCTCGGTTCTTTCCGACGACCGAGAAACTGCCGATCTCGCGAGGCGGCGCGTATCTTGGCTTACACAGGGCATTTTTGCCAGCGTCCATGGGCAGAGATCCCACAAAGGTAGTGTCTGCCGCTGCCATTACCTGTCCGTACGCTATCGACCACGTAAACCGCCTTCCTGACAGAGACAACGGCGACTCGACTGGCGGGGACGAGTGCTGGACTGACGCGGACGAGCACCCGACCGACAGTCCGAAACTGTGGATCGCAAAGTTTCGGAATCTCGTCTAACCGAGCAGAGCTTGCGAGGGAGAGAGGAAATAGAATGGTGTGT
>JAZHYW010030917.1:0-75444 GCA_037355805.1 Ixodes ricinus | reverse complement strand
TTCTCGCTTCCAGCTGTAACTGTACAAGCGATGATGCTTGTTCACGTAATCCTTCGCGTCCTTCCGGCCTTTCACGCCAAAGGAGACCTCCTCTTAGTTGAAAACGATTTACTTTTCAGGCATGTCAGGATACCGTAGCCGCCGGCAAGGATTGCGAGTCATCCTAGTGAGATCTCCTTGTTGGACCCGGCGTCAGCGGCAAAGTATACTGTGTTAAAAAAATCTGTAGCGTAGCACTAGCACTGCAACGAGACGCGCAGTCGTCCGGGTGATTTCATCGTCGTGGCGCGAGACTTGAACCCTTGACGGTCAGGTGCACTCACTCAGCGTGCTCTCAGAACGTCGTAGGAATAAAAAGGGCCAGTCATAACAACCTCGACTTGCCGAAGAAAAAGAAAAAAAGGAGGAGAGTTTGTTATAAAAGACCCTCTAGCCAAGGCAAACCTCACATGTTTCGTCATGGACACCTAAAATGCCGACACACCCTTGCCCGACCCTGCACAGCATGTTACTAAAATTCAACGCTGCCGTTCCATCCAGCGCGTCGGTGGAACGTCTTTTTAGCTTGGCTGGGGACGTCTTTATGGAGGAAAAGAGAAAACTCACAGATAAGGACTTTGAAAATCAATTTGATTCTGAGAGAGAATAACATATTTTGGTGAAAACGCAAGCTATAAAATAACCGCATTTATTTTAGGTTCGCAGAATTTTTTACAGATCAAACTGCTGTTCATTTTGTTACCACAAAAATACAAAAGTAACTTCGAAAGTAACTTCAAAGTAAACTCGCTAATTTTGCAGTAGTTAGTAGTTTACTCAAATACTATTACGAATGTGTAATTTCTACTCTACTCCAATTACTTTTGGCGTCGATACTGAGTAACTTAACTTAACTACCTTTTTGAGTAATTTGTACATGTCTGTCCATTTATAACGAAAAATACAGCCATCAGCATATTGAGGTATTTAGCGCACAAGGTAAGGAGGAGAAGGACAGGACAGAAAAGAGTGCTACTCACAACTACGTTTACAGAAAAGAAAGGAAGAGGAAGCCAATGGAGAGCTCGCTTTCCGAAGTTCCAGCGGCGCGTAGCGCCATTGAGAGCTTTATGGAGCTGCTACATTTCATACCTGATGTCTATGATAGTTGGGTGGCGGGATGGGTGCTATCTGCAGAAGTCAGGAGTCTGTATCGGTTCCTGCGTTGCCCCAGTCCTTAGTGACATCTACTTGGGAGCAGCGGACTGTAGGATAGAAAGTGCGCTTGGAGGCAAAAAAGTGAACAAGGTCGCCAGGTATGTTGACGACTTCCTGGTAATTCTTGACGATGGCGGAAGTATGGACATACAAGTGGCAGACATTATAGAGACATTTGCTGAGTACGGAGGCGGCCTTAAGTTTACATTTGAGGTGCCCAAAGAAAACGTACTTCAGTACGTGGATCTTTCGCTTCACCTGGGGGACACCCATGTTTGTTAGGTCGTACAGCCCACGATCCAAGAAAGCCATTCTAGACTACGGCTCGGCGCACTCAAAAATTATCAAGAGGGGCATAGCTCTAACGTGTCTGGACTCGGCACTATGGAAATCTTGTCTTCATACTATGTCAGCGAGCTTCTCTATGCAAGTAGAGGGGCTAAGAAAAAGCCGGCTATTCGTCAGCCCTACTGGCCGATGTGGCAAACGCTCTGGTGAAGAACGCAAAAAGCTTCCAGTGCAACAAGACCAGTGTCAAGAAAACAAGGCCAGTAGTAATGCCGTACCTGCACAAGATAAACCATAATTTAAGAAAACGTCGCAAGCCGCTATGGAGTCAGAGTAGTTTTTTCAGTACCACAAAAATGAGCCTAATTTGCCCTAGAGTGAATGCGCATGCTGAGGGCACCACAAAACCCACGTGCACCAAGAAGCATGCAAACAAATTCCTTCCATGCGCTTCGGGCGTTGTATATAAGATACCTCTTTCGTGTGGCAAGAGCTACATAGGCCAAACGGGCAGATGCCTCAATGACCGACTCTGGGAGCACGATTACTCCTTGAAGGCTACAGTGGGCGGAAATCTTCCTCTCCATTGCAGGGAATGCACGTGCAGACCATTATTCCGTGAGACTAACATCTTGGGGAAGAACAAAGACAAATTGACCCGCGAGGTATTGGAGGCCTTCTACATCCTTCGTGAGGACAAGAACTGTATTATCGTTGAATCAGTAATGCTATCAAACAAGGGAAGGGAATTCCTTGAACAAACGATGAAGGGCCCACACGAGCCTGGATGAACTAGCCACTATCATTCACGGGGCTGTGGTAGCTGCACGAGTCTGTGGCGGATTATTTGGTTTTTTCTTCCTCTTCCTTTCTTTTCAGTAAACGTAGTTGTGAGCAGCGCTCTTTTCTGTCCTGTCCTTCTTCTCCTTACTTTGTGCGCTAAATACCTCAATATGTTAGATTACCAACTAGCCCAAATGTCAACTTTACTATAGCCGTCAGGCTCAAAATACATATATGTTATTGTCATGTACGGATACTGTGGATCATATTCAGCCTATTTCTGAGCACGACGAGCATAATTCAAATTTCGTTGAAGTATCCCTTTAGCACGCGCCCCAGTGATACACACGGAATAAAGAGGAGCCTTTTTTAGCTAGCGTCCCCTTTTCGATAAACCGCGTTTCTCTTACCTGAGGCTCCACTTTCTCTAAATTAAGCTTCGACAAAATGTGACCATTCTCTAAAGTGTTTTTCAATGAAACGTCGTTCAATCAACCGTAATAAATCCGACGCCACAGTCGCAAATATTGTTTTTGCTTCTCGCCGCCACCTGCAAAAAGAGGCGCGGCTCACATCTTATTACGCCGAACCGTCACCAATGGACAGGTAACCGCCGCATGAGATGACGGTTCCATTCCGGTTCGGGTTCAATATGAAATGTTTGATTTGGGTTTCAGTTTTGTCCCGGTTCAGCTAAAAATATAAATTTTTTTCCGGATTTCGTATTGGGCTCGGTTCGACATTATGGTTAAAATCTGCGTGCTAATCGCGAATGATAATTACAGCCGCTTTGTCGCGTACTACAGTATCATGAACGACATCTTGTACGTGTACGAACTATTCCGTTTTGGTGGCTTCACGGAGGGCTCGCCATTTTTTCCTCGAAGGAGCATCAGCCAGTGAGACAATCAATAGCCGTCAGTCACATCCGGCACAATGATGGTGTAGCAACTTTCCATCCTCTAGCGAATCGCGCCATCAGCACGTTGGCCCTAAATGAAAATCGACATAGCTCGCATAAGGAACGTGCCCAATTCATTCCTACTCCATTCCGGGCAAAAGGGATATAATTTCATTCTCATTTCATTACGGGGTCGCGAAAGTGCGGAACCATTCCGGAATCATTGCATCTCCGGAGTCCGCAACAGTGCACGTCGCGTTGCCGCTATCAAGACTCCCGATTTGCGCATGCGCTTTCTTTCTTGATCGTGCTCATGGTTTTTCGCTCGCTTCTGTTCGACCTCCCCCCCCCGAGATAACAAGGACTGGCACAATGTGCCGTTCAATGTTATCTGTAACATGCTAGAGCTCGGTCACCCATAACGGTGGCCGAGGCAAACGAACGGCACAAGTGCTGAGAAAGAGGCACCTTGTTTTGGCCCCGGTTATCTCATGCACGTCAGGCGGAAGCAAGTAAGAAAGACATAACTGCGAGCACGAAAGGAACAGTAATCTCGAACTTTGAATCTCGAGAGTGGCCGCGCGCCGTCAGAAGGCACAACTATACTTCGTTTCCACCTTCCGTCCAGACGCAGCCGATGCTACGAGATTATATGACGAATCAGAGAGCGTCAAAAGGGCACCGTCATGGTGTTCGTAACGTTTCTGTCTGTGTTTTTCATCGCTGAACCAATCATAAACAGAACAAGCCTAGTGATTTGCACTTTTGGCGCTGCTTGATTGGTCCCGTTCCCTCGTAGCATCCGCTGCGTCTGGACGGAAGGTGAAACGAAGTATAGTCATTTCGGCTGGCGCTCCCACGCCCCGCAAACTTTTGCTGCCGATTGTGGACACACCACTAGTTTGAGCGATAAAAACAAATAATCTGCATGGAATTGGAGTGAAGGTTTCTTCAAAAGCGCAAGACAATCTCATTAGGATAGTGTTGACTCAATTCACCTTTACGCTTCTTAATGCATTTTCTGTGGCAACTGTCGAAGAAATAGCCCTTTACCTGAATGTGCGCGATTGAGCTTTAGGCTTTTCGATGGCTTCTGACACCCTTAGGCTTTAAACACGTTGGACGCTTTTACTGTGTTAAAGCTTGCCCTTGTGGTCTCCCGTACACCCTTGACCAAAAAGTGTCATAATTGACAAAGTTCATGTCATCGTGGTATTGGTATGGCAGCAGAGGGAGTTTTATCAGATGTGAGTTGGTTCGTATTATGGTAGTCCTTGTAAAAATAAAACAATATATTGAAGCGAAGGAGTGTAGGTGCACTCCGTTCACCTGTAAGCTGACAAGGCACCGAAAGCTACAACCACACCCGCCATCCCGCTAGCTTAGGGCCTCTGGAAATGATCCATGGAACTGTGCAGACAAAGCTAGCGGTGCGCACACTCAGTAGCAGCGTCTACCTCCGCCACGAGATTCGGAGCTAAAGAAGCGAGCTACAAAAGCTCCCTTTTGACTCCGGTGTTTCGCCTGTTATTCACAAGAAAAGGCAAACTGTGTTTGTAACGTTACAATGTGTAGCCAATGCAGAATGCAAGTGTCCCAGCTTACCCTGATGTGTTTCTGTAGATTAGAGTATGTTTCTATTACTGATGACAATGGGTGTGTGTTCTTTTTTGTTTGGCAAGCAAAGTATGCACTGAAACTTTAGGTTTCCATTCACCACAATGCCATGAATTTTTATACATCTTATTAAGTAGATGGCAATGGAGACGACTTACACTCCATGACCGAAAACTCGACCAGTCAGAGAAAAAGTGGCGGTTACGGGTTATCGATCGTTCATCGGTTCTCACTTTCATACCAATATTCTTGGGGGCCAGGGAGGGGAGGGCGTGGAGAGCGAGAGAAGCGGTGGCCGTCCGTCTCACAAAACAATACGAGGATCGCACCACTTTTACGCGTTCTCTCTCTCTCCCTCTCTGTCAGCACTCCTTAGATGGCCTAATACACCCCCCCCTCCCCCCCCCCCCGCTGTTTATGTCGACAGTTGAGTGTAAAGGGAGGAGTGAACTTGCCCACCTTGCCCAGACAAGTAAACCACAAGAAGTATCGTCCGTACCCTCGAATACGATTCTTTTAGCCTCGCGCCGGGCGCTTTTCAGCCGTGCCTCAAGAGCGTGCTAGAATAAAGTAGCGCACATCAAAGACAAAGATAATTGGACTCCTCGCGCGAGTCTACATCGTCTGTTACGTGAGTTGTGAACCCGCGAATTGTGGGGGTACGGACCCGCATTTGATGTCTGCGCAGGTGGTGGGAGACGTCAAAGAAGTTGGAAAGGGTGAAACGGTGTACAAGACAAAGATAAATAAACAACAAGAGCTTTCTCCTGCCCAAGAGAAGAAGAAAAACACGATGGAAGGCGACGAAGAGCCATCCGCTCATACAAAAATATCGTGCTTTCTTTCAGCTATTCTCCCTTTGATAATGTTTTCTATTTCGTTGAACTTGCTCTCTTTACGTTGTTGAATGTTCTGCTCGTATTGCTCCAGTTACTGTATTAAACCAACATTTGTTTGAAAGTAACGAGTAATTAAAGTAATACGTTACCAATATTTTGTGACAAAATTACATTACAAACTACTTCCGAAAAAGAGTAACGTGCCAATTACAAGATTACTTGAAAAAGTAAAGCATTACTAGTAATCCGTTACTTGTAACGGATTACTTCCCAAGTCTGGGAGAGAGGGAGCGGTGGCCACGAAGTCCGCTCGGGCAAACCCCGGAGAGGCTGCACGGCCGAGCTCAGTGCGGCGCGGCCACTTCACGAGAGCGCGCGCTCGGCCTTTGGCCGCAACCTCTGCAGCAAGTTCACGGCAATACAAGCTCTACATGTAAAGAAGCGCAAGCGCATTCCGAATTTAGTTATTCAGTTGATAGTGCATTTATTTTAAATACCTTGGCCACCTACCACAAAAACCAGTGTATCTCAGTTTCTTTGCAATTGTCGTTCTCCTAATTTTCTGTTCCGGTAACGCAGAACCGAATTACCCAGAGCTGAATCACAGAGTTCGATATGTTCCAGGATATTTTTAAGGTATGTGAACTAGTAAATATCGAAATGCCATGAACTGCAAAAAAAAAAACAAGTATATCGTGAAAGGCTTTACTATCTGCACTATCTATTCTCGCTGGATAATATGAAGGTTTTAATTTAAATTTTGAGTGTTATGTCTGAGTCGTTTAGATTATATTCTACGAGTTTCCAACCATAATGGGTATACATATGCCTAGACAAAGTAAAAAATCCGGTATTAATATTTAAAAAATACATAAATAAGTATAGGGATATTTATTTGACCAATTCCTTTAATAATTTTCCACTGTTCAGTTTCTTAGGAGCTATAAAAATAATAACTATAGCGTGTCCTATCAAATTAATGCTCAGCGTGTTACGTTGTTGGATTCTCATACATGGAACCTCCGTTTCAACGTTAACGTGCAGGCGCTCCCGTTCACTGAGGCCTGGTACCTCAAATACAGGAATTACGATGAACACCCTGTTTTTGGTAATTCTAAGTGCATAAGGATGTCTGGGGAGGGGCGGGGAACGAATGGTGGATATCCAGTCACATTTGAGTATGGACAGAAAAGTCAGCCCTCATAAGTATCCCCTTGCACGCCTTACTCCTTTCAAATCTAACGAAAACCAGCAAATTTTTTCAACGTAAACAAAACGTTTCTACGGAAGAAGCATGTTGCAAAAAGGGATAAGTAATATTTAAGTATGTCAGATATAAATGAACAAGTTTACTGGTTTAGTTAAATAAAAAATCTGGATACATTACCCATTTTGTTATTTTTTATTTGTTTATATTGTTATATTAGACTGAATTCAAAGAATACCCGATGTAGCAGCTCACACAGTATAAATTAAACGCTTAGGAACACAAACTGTGTTTAGCCGTACTCAGCAATGAGTGAATATTCCGAACATTCCAGCTGAGTCGGTTTGGCATCATTTAATCTGCAAGGTGATCTTGTCCCAGGGAACACATAGTATGCAGCTTCTGTTTCGCTCTTGTGTATTCAGGTTCGCTGTCTCAAGATGGGAAAATGCACTGAAAGACAAAGGCAGAACATGCATTGAGGTCTGAGGACAAACTGACGCTATAATTTTAGACGTGTAAAAACCTTTGATCATAGGAAACGTCAAGGCAATCGGAGTTAGTTCAGAATTGGTTAACTCGATAAGAGCATATTTTTAAGACAGAAAACAATTGTTAGAATAAGCAGCGCCAAGACATTAGCAGTATTACTGAGTGTTCGACAATGCTCTGTTTTGTGTCTCGTCTTTTTATGAATATTCACAGACGATATTGCTGTAGCCATCGAGGATAATATTGCAACGCGATCATATGCCTATGACCGTCTCATCTACACGGATTTCAGATCTCCTATTGATGAAGCTAAAATAGAACATACACTGCACAAAATCGAATCATGGTACCGAGAATCGACAATTGACAGTAAACGATACAAAATCGTACTACTACGGACAAAAAAAAATATCTTGCCCATTTCGTGGAAAGTCAAAGGTCTCTGTTTTAAAGAAATGAATAGCTATGCGTAATAATGGAAAATAATTTTAAATCGGAAACCATGCCATTCTTATATCTTGCAATGAATAACATACGCTGTGTATTATAAACGTATTTCGGGCGCCCAGCTTTGCATTTTAAGCTTGCGGTCTAGAAAACAGTCATACGACCACTACTAAAATACGCAAACGTATATGAGATCCCCGCAAAAAAGAAACACGTAGAGAAAACAAAATGCACAAAGACTGGCAGCTCAGTATATACTCTAGATACAAACACGCTCCTAGAGTGCTCTGTTAAATGAACTTAGCCATGAGGTCCCTTGTGAGTGACGTATAAATGCTCGAAAGCAGTTAATTTTTATGATATATCATGGTCATTTCAATAGTGATCGCACACAAAGTTTGAAGCGCCGGTTAACCCACACACCAACAAATGTACATTTAAAAGTAATCAAAGAATTCAAAAGCAGAACTAATGTGTTTAGTCGTTATCTTTTTTCTAAAAGGATAGATAAGTGTAACCTTCGATAATAAAGTATTTTTTCCGATTCCCTCAGAGCAGTTTTTCTTCTTTTGTAGCGCTTGCATATCTCAATATAGTGTTTCCTTAGGAGCGTTCCCACTGAAAAAAAAAGTCATTTGGCGCCTGTTTGAAAGTAAACGGGTTTCTACCTTTAACTGTTTAGCCATACCAGTCAACAGTTTGTCAAAGGGGTCGCCAGTATGGCTCAAAGGGGTCACCCATATGAGCCATAACGGTCACCTATTTGGGCAAACGGGTCAATCCTTTGGCAACCGGGTCACTGGTCTGGGCAAATGGGACACTCGTTTGGGCAGAGTTGTCGGACATTTGCTCAAACCGGTGACCATGTTGCACAGACGGGTGACCGGTGGCCGGCAAACGGTACCGGTTTAATCAAAAGGCTCTCCGGAGCCCGTTTGATGCTGAACGTACAGATCGGCGGCATGTGCACGCCCGTTTCAGCCGTGGCAGCCTATGTTTCCGGAAGGCCGGGAGCGCCGGTTCATCGATTTCAAATCGTCCGCGTAACGCAAGTAATTATATTTATATTTTGATTGCTCTGATGTTCGCTTATACTGCAACTTCAGTAAACAATATATATATATATATATATATTTTTTTTTTTTTTTGCCTAATTGCGTGACGTTGGCGAGCTGATATTGTTGACAGAACTTTAAAACTTTGGCGTTTTTTGTGGCCTCAATTTACTTATTCAGCTCAAATCTCTCTTGCAGAAGACGCGACCGCGGGAAAGAATACACTTTCAGACTCCGTTTCACCTCAATCCAAGATGCAGCGAAGGTAGCGCGCGAACACGTTTCTAAAAGAACATCGAGCATTGCGACAGCACGCCCGCCGTTGCATAAGTCAAATTACGAGCGCGTGCTGAGTGCTTTCTTCGCTCGGGCGCAAGCCGAGCTTCTGGCCGGCTCCATTTCCAGTGTTCGAGCGTGCTGAAATGCGCGTGATTCGCCTGCTTTCCAAGGCTGCAAGCGGGTCGTCCTGGAATGCCTGAAGAGAGAGTGAGGTGTGTGTGTGTGTGTGGGGGGGGGGGGGGCTCCCGGTGTCCTGCGCCTACCCAACCTTGACCGCGCCCCCACGTTCCCCTGTGATCACCTCTGTTAGGTGACCCGAGGGAGGGGAGGGCATTAGCCGCGCGCGAGCTGCACGCTGGTAAGCATAGCCTCCGAGATCCGGAAGCGGCCGCGCTGGAAGCCACTTTTTTCTTTGTCTGCTTGTTGTCCGTTGCAGTTCGAACTTCGCTCGTCCTACCTGCTTCGATCTGTCGCCTTTCCCTGCGGTCTTATTATGATGCCTCTTGACAAAGTATTGGATGTTCACCAAAGCTATCAGTGTTCGAGAAGTCCTACGCGTATATCGGCAACAAGCGATTCTTCAAAGTAGTCAGAAATTCTTGCGGTTTTGTTTGGTTCGGCAAATGACAGCTTGTGCGCCGCATCATGTTGAAACTTCAAAGAGCCTTCCTTCTCGTTTTTGTATTTCTGTGGTTGTCCTGCTTTGACCGTGTCGACATATATCTTGGATTACATCTTTCAAGTCTGCTATTATTATGGTAAGTGCACTGCAACCTATTTGTTGGCACCGCAACATACTTGTTGGCAACGATTGACCGTTCTTCTACGCGGAATCTTCCAGATTATCTATAGAATTATGCGGCGTCTATTCTCGCGGCAGCCGGGAGAATAATTTCCCCGAAAGTCTACCATTATTTCATACCGGGTGTCCCAAATAGCGGCCAAGCTCTTTTAATCGACCTCAAAATTCGGTTTCTTAACCTATCGCGCTACGATTTTGTGCAGCGTTGCCCGCAGGTAGTGTATTTGTTTCTGCAAAACTTGCAAAGAGCGAACTTACGAGAGGAAAAAGGAAAAAAAGAAAAAGAAAAAGGCTTAGCTTCTATGGAAATGTAGTGAAGCCACCGGTCTTCAAACAAAGGGGGCCTTCTTGTTTGAAGACCGGTGGCTTCGTTGCATTTCCACGTAGAAGAAACTAAATTGGTCGGCCCTAGCTGTTTCAACTCCCCTTGATAAGCGTGAAGCAACAGAATTCATTAATTTCTGCTTTAATTTCAATCTTTCGCAAGTTATAACCTGAACCCACGCGATCAACTTCCCATTCTTCTAATATTCTTGACACTCATTCTTTGTTCAAAGCCTGAGACTTTGAAATCGATCAACTACTTACGCGAAATAAGTGACCATAAAGTAATTCACTGTACTTTTTCTTTGCATCTTCAGTCTAAATCCAAGCGACTCAAAACCGTATCACTATACGATAAAGGGGATTACCAAAGTATGAATGCTGAACTAGAAAATTTTTTATTTTCCTTTCTGGTTGACTTTGATGTTCGCTCTGTTTCTGATAATTGGTTTCTTTTCAAACTAAAAATGCAAGAACTTGCGGCCATGTTCATTCCTACTGTCACTTTTTGTGAAAACTCGTCTGCTCCTTGGTTTAACTGTTCTTTAAAACGCCTAAATTCAAAAAAGAAGAGACTGTTTCGGAAGGCTAAGTCCACTGGGTGCAGCTTAAGCTGGGACAAATTTTATTCCGTCGATAGGCAGTACAGAGTTGAAATTAAGAAGCAAAAACAATCATTTTATAACGTCGATCTTGCGTGTATGCTCAAGAATGACCCTAAAAAGTTCTGGAAAGTTATTAACCCTAAATCTGATACTGCAATCACACTTAAAAATAACGGTGACACATTGGTTCAGGATGACGAATGTGCCGAATTACTGAATGATGCTTTTTGTTCCATATTTACGCAAGAAAATAGCGAGGCCTTTTTTTCTCCTCTTCCCGCTATTCCTACACCCATGTCTGGATTTGTGTTTGAACCCGCAGGCTATCGCTAAACTCATTGACAACCTTAAAATCTCTTCATCAGCAGGCATGGATAACGTAAATGCAAAAATTCTAAAAAACACGAAAGACTTTTTAGTTAGCGTGATATTAGCTAAAATATTTGCACAATCTCTTTCAAGTAGTCTTCTGCCTGATGACTGGAAAGTGGCAAAGATTGTCCCGATTTTCAAAAATGGCGACAAATACTCCCCATTTAACTATCGACCCATCTCCCTAACAAGCGTATCATGCAAGCTAATGGAGCATATTATCTACACCAACATCATTCAATTTCTGTCGGACAACTGTTTCATCAACCCATCCCAGCACGGCTTTCGAAAAGATTTTTCATGTGAAACTCAACTTGCATCGTTTACTCACGACATACATGTTAACCTTGATTCAAACATTCAAACTGACGCTATCTTCCTGGACTTTGCCAAAGCATTTGATAAGGTTCCTCATAGACGACTCATATACAAGCTTTCTAAACTCAACTTAGATTCCTCGATTCTGAACTGGATCATTAACTTTTTAACTAACAGACAGCAACTTGTTACCGCTAACCAGTCATCATCTTCTCTTGCTCCAGTCATTTCAGGTGTTCCTCAAGGATCGGTCCTCGGACCCCTTCTATTTTTAATTTACATTAATGACATGCCCATATCAATAACATCGCATGTTCGTCTTTTCGCTGACGACTGTGTCATCTATCGCCAAGTGACTAACCCATCAGATCACCTACTCATCCAAGATGACCTCAACCGCATCCAAGCATGGTGCAATACATGGCAGATGTGTCTCAACGTCCATAAGTGCAAGCTTGTGTCTTTTACACGTCGCTCTAAACCCTCTATCTTTTCCTACTCCCTTAACAGCGTTCCTTTGGAAAAAAACTAATTCCTACAAGTATCTCGGAGTTCATCTTACATCCGATCTTTCCTGGGCTACTCATATCAGTCACACCATATCCTCTGCTAATCGCTCTTTAGGTTTTTTGAGGCGCAACTTGAAACTGGCCCCTCCTCACATAAAACAACTTGCCTACTCATCCCTTATCCGTCCTAAACTGGAATACGCATCTGCTATCTGGGATCCGCACCAAGCCTACCTCATCAATAACATCGAATCAGTTCAGCGTCGAGCATTACGTTTCATTTACTCAGATTATTCTTCTTTTACTAGCGTCACATCTCTTCGAACCCGTGCCAACCTCCCCTCCTCTCTGAACGCCGCCGTTTAGCTAGGTTATCTCTTTTTCATAAATTTTTTTACAGCCCGTGCTTCCGATTATCATACATCGTTCTTTCTGTACGCCGCAACCGTCGCACGGGTCACAATCTCGATGTACAGCGACCAAAGGCAAGAACCACCACATTTCAGAACTCATTTTTTTCACGTACAGCCTTTGATTGGAACGGGCTCTCCCAGAACATTGTAACTACTGATGACTCATTAGAATTTAAAGAATTAATACGTGCAATCGCGTTCTAGGTATATTTGGTGTGTTCTTTTGTGTTCGCATACTAATCTTCTTGACGATTTTCGTTTTACTTTACATGCATATTTTGCTTTTGTGACATTGTACCCTTCTTTTGTTGATGTTTGTTGTATGCCACCCCTTATGCAATACCCCCTATGGGGGTCCTTGAGGTATATAAATAACTAAATAAAATAAACAAAAAAATTCCACAGGAGTTAAGCCTTTTTTTATTTTCCTTTTTCCTCAGGTAAATTCGCTGTTTGTAAATTTTACAAAAAAAAAAAAGGAACAGAAAAAACACTATCTGCGGGCCACGCTTCACAAAATCGTAGCGTCATAGGTAAAGAAACCGAACTTTGGGTCGATTTAAAGAGCTTGGTTGCTATTTGGGGCACCCGTTAGAATTACCTCTGTTCTTGTTTGCTTTGCAATCTTCCCAGTTGTATAAAACCTTAGAGTGCCCCTTTACATTTCACTGATAGCTTGCACGTTGGTACTTGTCTACAGAATAGGTTGTAATAAACTTCTAGGAGAATTGAAAACAATCTGTGTCTGTTCTCCTGTCCATTTGCAAGCACCTGCGCGAGCACATCTTTTTGCGCGTTTCCTCTATGTTATAAATTGGTTTATCGGTTTTGAGACGTCTTAAATAACTTTAAGATAACCAACCTTCCAAACGACACCCATTTATGGCTAGAGAATAATTAGCCTGACTATCCGAAGGGCGCGTTCAAATGTGCGGTCACGTGCCAAGTCGAACGGGCATCCGTATCAAATGGGTATACCCATTTGATACGGGTGCCCGTTTGATACCGTATACGGTATCAAACGGGTGCCTTTTCAAACGGGTAACCGTATCCCATAATCACGTTTGACCCGATCGGATCGACAAGTTTTTCACCCGTTTGATTCCAATGTGTCGACCAGTTTGCCACTCATTTAAATTTCAACTTTTTTTTTCAGTAAGCGGGAGACATATTAGGAGGACACCCTAGTAAGAAGGGATGAATGGGGAGAAAACATGGGAAAGTGAGGGATAAGGAGAGTGAATTGAATGTCGCCTGACGTATATTACCCTGCTAAATTTAGGAGGGAAACTGAATTGTTGTATAGGTGACATGATATAAGCTCAGGTAACGTCAATTTCTTCCGTTAAATTTAGCGGGGAAACTACATTGGTGTATAGGTCATGTGATGTCAACTTCCTCACTAAATATAGTGGCAACATCAGATAGGTCATGTGATGTTGATTTCCACGCTAAATTCAGGAAGAAAACTGAACTGGGGATTAGGGCACAAGACGTGGAATTTCTGCTAAATTTAGGAGCAAACTAGATTGACGTATAGGTCAGGTGACGCCAGATTTCCCCATTTGGTGTCTAGGTCACGTGACGTTTTGTCCCGTGGCGTCTATTTTTCCCCCTAAATTAAGCGGACAACGCACGGACGGACTTACACAATTTTGGGATCGGGGGTAGCGTTTTAATAATTAAAAATGTATTACTGATGTTGATAATGACCCAATTACAATCAACGCGATCAATTTTTCTAACTGGGCCCTTTGGCACAAACTACTACAGGATCAGTATTTTTTTCTGTGCGGTAACAAGTTTTCGCAGAAGTGATTTGCAATCATTGAGCGCACGACGCTCAATGAATTTTTTTGACAAAATAGTGGGACCTGTGCACAAATTACAACTAGCTCTGTGCCATCGTCTGCAGAGAGCAATTTTAATGGAGGATTAGAGAACGGAATTTAGAGAGAGTCACAACAAGAAATACCGCCAAGCCGGAATCGTTGGCTGACCAGTGACTCAACTTTGTAACCCACATTTATTGGTTGGTCTCCATTTAACTAGCTAAAACCGTCCTGGCAACGTTTTTCTTGCTTTACTAGTGTATTTAAAGAAAAAGCTTGTCCATCGAACTTCAAGTCATTTACTGACGAAGCAGGAGACAAACGTCAATGTTGTAATCCTCGAGGGGCGTGAGTCCCAAGTTTACCGGCCCCCATGCAGGTCGTTGTACAGGCTACGTTTTCTTATTTATAGCCATATCGTTCATAGAGACATAGGGGAACAGCTTTCGGAGTAATGTTACCAATATGAATAATATGCCTGGTGGCTGTCATTTTAGTATATCGAGTTGTTTGCATTGCGACCGGAAACGCACGACAATAAACTCCAGGTGCGCATCAAACAAAATTAAATTACAAGTTCCCTTTAGACAGCCATATAAAAAGAGCCAGCGCAGCACCAAAGCATTCTACACTTCGCAGTCTTTTAACGGGTTTGGTTTTACGATGTCGCCTGTCTTTACGTTGGTCGCCCTCCAGATTCTACTGGAATGTAGCGCAACACCGCATTACCCGGAGCTTAATCCTAAGCTCCAAATTTACCAAGACGCATCAAAGGTATGTGGAGGTACACACAGTTTCTCGCTGGTTAATAGGAAATTAATTGAACTGAATATTCATAAAATATTTGTAACGAAACTTATTTCGCCCTTGAGCACATTGTTACTTGTTTCACTAAGCGTATTCGTAATGCAAAAGTAAACGGTCAGCTAGAACAATAGGGACAAAACACAGGCAGGGAGAAACAGAGACATACACACCGCTGACTATCAACTGTTTGTGTTTTGTCCCTATCGTTATAGCTGACCGTTTGCTTTCGCATTATGTACCAACTAGCTCATCTTCAGCCTGTTATTTGGTATTCCTAAATTGGCGTTTTAAATTGAATTGAAGTCATCTTTTTAGAAAAAAGTCCTAGCAGTTAATGTGTTTCGGGTGCAGTAAGGTGAATAAGAAGTCGACAACTTGAAGTATATTCTGGTAAGAAATATGGAGGTCTTAATTTTATTAACACCTGCTTTATTTCAAAACATCTTAAAAGGTAAGCTAATGCTGTTTGTGCAGGTGAGTTATGTTGCCAGGGGGCATAATATAGAAGGCCAATCCTCACGATAAGTGGGATAATTAACTGAACAATTTTAATTAACTTCTACATGAGTGGAAATAAACATAAGGTTACAATTAGAAACTTGCGGAGCGTCTTCAAAAAACCAACAAATTATTCAATTCTAGAATGATTTTGAGGCACGTGGGAATTGGGGGGGGGGGGGGGGGGGGCGTTACCAAACAGGCGCAATGCTAATGGCGGGAAAACGTGGATGATAATCTAATAATCCGCGTTTTCCCAGCGCCAGCTTGGCGCCTGTTGCGTGAAAGGTGACTGGGTGCACCCACGCCCTCTCCCACGTTCTTCAAGTTGTTCAAAAACTTGATTTAGGAGTTTTAGATGACGCTCATCATGTTTTAATTGGAACCATTAGTTTATTTCCACCAATTAAGAATTTAATTAGAAAACTCTAGATAGGTATTCGGCTTATCGTAAATATTGGCCCTCTATACTATGCCCCCCTGGTCGTATACCTCACCTGCATAAATCGCATTAGTGCACCTTCCAGAGATCGTGTTTTTTTGTAGTACTAAATATGCGATAATTAAGATTCAAACACCCTGTAACATTACGTGTATTCGGCGTAAGCTTTTTCTGATATCGCCATGTACCGCTTCTTTTCTGAGTTTTTGAGCTAAGCAAAACAGTGTTCTAAATAGTGTCCTGACGAACCTACACCCGGGAGATTATTTCTTCCAAGTACTGAATCCATGGGCTCGTAATTGAAACGGCCACCTACGCGTACAGGCGTTCCCGCTATCTCAAACCTGGTACGTGCTGTACAGAAACTATGAAAAGGACCCGGCATTTGGAACATCCAAGTGTTTAAGGCACAATGCATTTGAAGACGTAAAAGGAGGGACAATATCGAACCTTCGGCTCAGTACGGAGAAAACCAGTCGGCGTTAAGTCAAACCTGTGTTGCGTTGATCTCTCTAACTCGCGGATAAGTAACACAGTGTGCGGGAGCGCTCTTTGCTAGCTAGGTAGTTTTTGCGAGACTAAGAAATTAACTTAGTTTGCTGTGGAGACTAGTAAGAGGTAACGAGTTTTGTTTTCTTTCTGTCTGAGTACCGAGTTACGGTTCCTCGTTTTATTTTTTGAGGAATTTATGCAACACCAACGTTGGCTTTGCCTCAACTCACGCTGTGGCTTATAAGCTTCAAGCGAGCAGTTCGTAGACGAGCGAACAAAGTATAGCCAATCTTATTGCTGAAGTCATCGAAATTCCCAATGTCTATGTAAATGTTGTCCCTTCGCCTGAGACCAGAAGAAGAAAAGAAAGGTGTCATCCAAGTTTTGATCTTTTTTAAGGGGTTTGAGTATTTTACTTATATATTATCAAGATTCACTCCAGAATAGTAAGGGGATTCCGCACTCAAGAATGAGGTTGGCTACCATCATCTGGAACAAAATCGATTCCAATTCCTCACTATACACAGGGGAAGGGCGGAATGGGGGGGAGAGATTGACGCACGCCAATGAAACCCTGTCTTTCCACATTTCTTGTGCCTCGCGACGAGCAATGCAAGTTACATTTTGGGTGTTTAGCTATCAAGATATTTTTCAAAAATAGTATGCAAACCCAAAACCCTAAACGCGATTGATTAAGCGCATGCGCAATGGCGAAGACGCTCTTCGCTTGGGTGTGCAAAGCGCTTGCGTACAGTATCCTTTATTTTACTACTCGTTTTCTAAATAAACACATTTCAGAAGCTTGGAACAATTAAGGAATATTTCAAACGAATATTTCAGCTAGATACGAAGCAACTTACTAGTTCATCAAGGTTGTATCTTCTGATCAGGAGGCAATACTGGAATTTAGCTGACGTCAGTATTGTTGTCGTTTTTAGTTTTACGCTTATTACACAATTAGACGCAACTGCAAATACTGATCAGGAATGCAAAAGAAACAATTACCACCAAAGCATCATTATGAATAAATATAAAAATGTTGTATTGAAATGCTGAATGAAATAAAAATGCTGACTGAAAAGTAAAAAAAAATTTATAACTTTGATTAGGCCAATGTAATCAATACGCACCTTGCCATATCCAAAATTTCAAACACCAGAGACATTATTTTTTGATGGACAAACGTTGACATTTGTAAAAACTACAACTTTCGTGTTTCACTCTATGGACGAATTATCATTTCATTATTTCATTCATATTTTATTATACCTGGCTTTTCTGCAGTAAGGCACAGATGACGCTAGGGTCCACTGAAGGATATGCAGCCAAGAATCAGATAAACATTCATCCCGACGGCCGTGAGTACACTTTCGCGGATTATGAAACCTCTAGGTTGTTCTTGAGTAAAACCAAGTATATAAGGGTTAATATAAGGTGGCTGCGAGGTTCGATTAGCCGCTAGTGTCTACGCGACTTAAAGTTCAAAACTTGAAGCAGAAAACAACCATGATGTTCCTGTGCCTTTCTATACTAGAGACGATTGCAAGCAAGGCCACTGGCAGCCGCCAGGTCTCTGCGCGTGTGGACAAGCCGGTACAATTTCAAGCTTGCCAAAGCTATGTTTATGAGCAAGCTGCACGTGCTTGTACTCATGGGCACCAATCAGAGTGCCGTGCTTGCAATTCTCTATACTCGGATTCTCTTTACATAGAAGCTTAATAAATTATTGAAAAAAGTGTTAGAGATAAATTCTAGAGTATTTTTATATTGTGAATCTGGATACCACATTCGTCTTTCACGAAGATAACACTAAACGCGAGAAAACACAAAAAGCCTCCGACAAGTCGCTACGTCATACCTAGATTTTTCGGCGTCCAAGCGCATGTCGCTCGTGTGGGCAGCGCGTGAAATTGCAAGCTTGCCATGCATATTTCCCCACACTGACACCAGTCGGCACGACTTCTTCTGATCTTTTTGGAACATAGCAAAGAATGTTCGTGCATACCTTTAATAAGCGCTGAAGATGCGAGAGAGCGGAGATTCCGAAAACTCAGGATACGACGTCGCGCTCTGGGAAGGAGGCTTACTTCAGCGGAACTTTGAAAATGATTTTCTGCAACCTCCGTGCACCAAATAAAAAAAAAACACGACAACAACAATAATTTTGATATTTGTGATCCTGGAGGCCAAATGAAATGATTTCAGTGTTTCTACTCAAATTCAGAACCGCTTTGGCTTCCCTCTCAAGTCCTACGACAGCCGACGCTTGGGTCCGACGGAGCCAAGAAAGAAGCGTCAAATGGACATCTGTTTGTATTGGTTTAGCTCGTGATAGCAACCCCACAAAGACAGCGAAAGCGGTGATTATGAATTTCTGGATCATCTCGATCAGCTCCCTTGAACCGGAGCGTCGGCTGCGATCTGCGATAGGACTTTTAAAGGTTAAACATGAGATCCAGTGTAAACAGCCCAAAACTGATACCTCCAATAAGCGATCGCCATTTTTTGTTTTTCTTCTTGAAATGGAAACGTTGTCGTCGAGATTTTTACTGGGTGGAATATTTTCGTTGGGCGCACTCACCTAAGTGGTAGAATATGGTGCCTGTCCAAACATCAAATTTAGAAAGAAAACGACGATTATTTTTTGCTCTAAGAATGTCGTGCAAGGTTACCCATACGGAGAGCAGGTCAACCACAAGGCGTCCGTTTGTGCATGTTATTTAAGACACACAAAAAATTAAAAGTGCCTTGTGCATCAGGAAGGGCATCAGAGCAAGCACACGAAATTGCTTTCTCTGATTGGAGGATAGAAAGTTCTACGGTCAAAAGCACAGGGACTCAACCATTTGACATACAATGGCATTGCCGGGGATTGGGTTGTAACGTGGTTGCTGTCTGCTTTAATTTACTTGACAAGACTGGCGTTAGCTGAACATCTAGCATACATTAAAATAAGTGACTTTTCAGACGTATCTGGACAATGCTTATATTTACTAGAAAATCAATTCTAGTTGATGCATTTTATTTCTGATAAGACTGCTGACTGGGCGAGTTGGTAGTTCATGTCGAATAACGTAACAGCGCACAACAAAAGAAACACTCGCAAACTCAGACACACCGAAAAATATTCACTCACTCTGCGCTGACTCACAACTCCTGGGATTAGTATTGTCTTTTTCTTCGTGCAAAAAGACCCACCTCCTCTTTTTCTATGTCCTAAGAAAGAAATGACGGCCTCAAATGCAGATTACAAAAATAAAAATAAAAAACACACAGTACAATTTAGGAATTATTTAAAAATAAATATTAAAAATTAAAAAGGTAAAAATATTTATAAAGAATTCTCACTGCTGATGCCTGGGAGAACTTTTTGTTAAATACTCCAGCTCCTTTGTAAGAGAGTTAGAGACGGCCTGCTGACACACTTGTCAGTGTGTCCTTCGATGCTTGCCGCCTCGATAATTTCCTGATGAGCTGATTGGGGCTCCTTCCCAGCACAGTGCAGCTGCTCAAAAGCCGAACACCCACAGTCCCTACAGTGCACTTCCAAATGTCCTGAGTTGGCGTTGACGAAGTTGTTGGCATGCCCCGAAGGTGGTCATTCACACACCTACCAGTCTGTCCTATGTACACTCGCCCACAAGAAATTAGGAAGGAATGAATTACTCCTTCTACACAAAGAACAAATTTGGTTCGGTGCTTTTTGGTACCACTTACAGTGGTATTTGAAGTCGAATTTACCCTTTTACACGAGCTGTAGAGTTTTTCTGTGGCGAAAAGACTACATCTACGTTAACTATATTCGCTGCCCTCTTAAGGCTAGGAGAGAACTTATGCATGTATGGAATTACCACCGGTCTTCCTGGCTTGTCCCTCGGGTTTCCTGATTCACGCCATCACCTTGCTTGATCTTCAGGAGCCTTTCAACGACCGACGTCAATAAGGAATCGGGTATTCTGCGGATTTTAACGTTGCAACTTGCCCATTGAAGCTCTTTAATTGTGTGTGTGCACGATTTCGTGATTGAATTCATTAGACACATCCTCACGACGCCTCTCTTCAGAAGTTTGGAGGCAAGCGGAGTGGAATGGACGGAGCGGTTTATTCCCTCTAGGCTATAAGACCAGCATACATGCCGAGCTAACACTTCTAGTCTAAGGTCGAGGAATATTAATGATCCTGCAACCGGGAGTTCATAAGTGATTTCAAAAGGATCCATACAATCTTTAAAACTGGCAGTAACTTCGGTCACTAAGGCATTAAACCTGTTGTGGGTTGTGTCTAGTAATATTAAGAAATCATTCACATACCTCCACACCTCCACTACTTTTGAGGTATCTAACCTTAACTGTAGGATTCAGAATGGCGTAGTGTGCTAAATAAAGGTCACTGAGGACCGGGGCAATGCTAGATCCAATGCATATCCCTCTCTTTTGAACATATGTATGTCCTCCCAGGTAGTGAAGGTGGACATGAAATAAATGGTGACCAAATTCAAAAACTGGCTTTGGGAAAGACCCGACGCTGTCTGGAAGGAAACGGCACCAAAGGCATCGATCGGTCTTCAATACACCTTAAGAGGTTTTTCTGGGGCAAAGCATAATAAAGATTCTTGCTGTCTATAAAGAACACCTTGAGATCCCGATCTTGTTGCTCCTCGAGGAAGCTCAAGACTTCGTACGAGCTACGGAGTTGGGAACATGGCAAAAGTCAGTACACTATTCCTACAGGACAGACTAAATTTGTTGACTATTGACGACCCTTACCTGATCAGTAGCTCGTACATGAAGTCTTCAGCTTCCTCGAGGAGCAACAAGATCGGGATCTCAAGGTGTTGCTCTATAGACATCAAAGATCTGAATTATGCCTTGTCCCAAAAAAACCTCTTAAGGTGTATTGAAGAGCAGATCGACTTCCTTTGGGCCCGTTTCCTTCCAGGTTGCGTCGGGTCTTTCCCAAAACCAGTTTTTGAATTTGGTCACTATTATCTCAAGTCCACCTTCCACTACCTGGGAGGGACATACATATCTTCAAAAGAGTGATATGCATCGGATCTAGTATTGCCCCGATCCTACTGACTCTGTTTAGCACACTACAACAGAATTCTACAATTAAGGTTAGATACGTCAAAAGTAGTGAAGGTGTGTAGGCATGTGGATGATTTCTTAATATTGCTGAACAACCCACAACAGATGTAATGCCTAGTGACCGAAGTTACTGCCAGTTTTAAAAGTGTATGGATCCTTTGGATCGCCCCCGCTCCGCTGCCCCCGCTCCGGTCGGCGTGAGTCGCCGCTACCCCACTCCCCTGTCAATCACGCTCCTAGTGGCCCGCCCTCTTCCTCTGGCAAGGTTGGCGGCGCTCTTCCAATCGGCGTCCTTCGCCTCTCTTTGAGTGACGGACCTCTTTTCGCTCCTGCCTGTCCGCTTCGCCGAGTTTTGCAGTTGCGCCCGGGCTCTTGTGTTTGCCCCTCTTTTATGTGTTTCCGGGTTGCGTTCCTGCCGCCACGGTCAATTTCTGTTGCGCCTGCGTGCTGCTGAGATCATGTCGAAGGAAGTAGTGAAGTTGCTGAACGAGTTTAAGGATGAGATCAGGAGGGAGTTTAAAGGTTTTAAGGAAACATTTGAACGAGAGCTACGGACTGAGATCCGTGAAATGCACTCCGATATACGCGAAACAAATTCAGGGATGACCTTCATAAACAAATCCTTTGAGGAGTTTAAAAAACAGGTCGAGGACATAATCAGGGAGAATGGGGAGCTGAAGAGGGAGAACGAGAGTCTGCGTGAGACGTGCAGCACACTCCAGGGTGACATGAGGGGGGCCCTGACCAGAATGACACAGATGGAGCAGTACTCACGCAACTCAAACCTTGAGATCAAAGGTATTGCCAGGCAGCCAAATGAGAACGTTGTTGACGTGGTCACCAGGCTGTGCGAGCAGATTGGTGAGCCAGTCACGGTTGACGACATTGAGGCATGCCACCGCTTGCCGGGCCGCGACACCACGGCTCCTAATATCATCGTGCAGCTTGCAAGCCGTCGAAAGCGCGACTCAATTCTTGAGAAGGCACGACGTACCCGGATGTCGACCACGCAACTTAATATCTTGCCGGCGGCACCCGTCTATGTCAATGAAAACCTATGTCCGGTTCTGAGACGGCTGCTTGCGCTCACTATTAACCGAAAGCGAGAGTGCGGCTGGAAATACGCTTGGGTGCGAAACGGAAAAATTTTTGCTAGGAAGTCCGAAAACAGCGCCGTTTGCCAAATCGCCCATGATGATGACTTGGCTAAAATTGAGTAGATCTGCAGTAAAATGGAGTACCATGAATTAATTTTGCCATCAGACGTTAAGGAGCACACAAATCCAAAAGATGTTACTGTTTTCCATCTCAATGTGCGTTCCCTCCAAAACAAGGAGGACGATGTTTGCACACTTCTGGATGACTGCGATGTTGCTTTTGATGTTATAATGTTCTCAGAGACGTGGTACCAAGATGACCAGCCAGTGCTAAATTTGCCTGGATACAAACATTTTTGCCTAAATCGAATCTGTCGGAGGGGTGGCGGTGTCGCCATTTATGCAGAGCAACGCGAAACTTACCAAATACTGGACTGCCTGACTGAGATGAATGAAGACTATGAAATTTTAACTTTAACTAGTGGCAGTCGGCTTTTCTCTGTCGTGTATCGTCCGCCGTCGGCCAACGTCGCAGGTTTTTTTATCCTTTTTAGATAGTTATTTGGAATTTGCATCAACAAATAAGTTTTCTGTTGTTCTCGGTGGCGACTTTAATATTAATATGATGGAGCCTTCCCATACTGGGACCCAATTTAGCAATGTTCTGAGTTCTTTCGGATATGCAAATGTGATTTCGTCACCTACTAGAACTACTCTTGAAAGTGAAAGTGTCCTGGATCTCTTCATTACAAATATGGGCCAAAGACTTACTGCAGCTGGTACGATCAGTTGTAGCATCAGCGACCATATTCCTATTTTCCTCGCCTTTCGTTGCTGTGATTTAAAATCAAGAGCGAAATCAAACGTTTTTTCTTTCCAACCATTAACAGAACATGCTTTGCTGCATTTTAGAAACAAAATATGTGCCCTCGACTGGACATCTGTGACATTACAATCCAACGTTAATGATGCCTACGATACATTTCATCACTTGTTCAAGAAGTGCTATGATGAATGTTTTCCGTATAAAGTAATATCTCGATCGAGAAAATCACGAAAACCTTGGATCACACCTGATCACATCAAAATGATTAGAAAAAAGAGTATATTGTTCAAAAAGTTTATTTCCTCGAGACACCCAGACAATTTAGCATGCTTCAAAAAATATCGAAATAAATTAAACTCTATACTAAAACAAGCAAAAGCACAGTATCATGCAAACCTCTTCAGATATAAGTCGAAAAATTCTCCTGCTGTGATATGGAAATCTATAAATGAGGTTCTCCAGCGTGGCCCACGTAACGATAAAATGGGGGAGCTACTGATCAATGACCAAATGCTATCCGGTGTCCCACTGGCAGAATGCTTCAATTCCTACTTGGTAAATCTTGTTTCAAGCACATATAATGAAGATGCTGTTAAATATATCACACAGAGCCCAAGCTCGTCCCTTTTTCTCAATCCAACAAATGAATTTGAGGTGTACAAAATATTCATGCGGCTCAAAAATAGTAACAGTCGTGATATTAGCGATTTTCGAATGAAACCAGTCAAGCTTGTCATCGACATAATTGCACCGTACCTCGCGCATATATTTAACCTCAGCTTGGCTTGCGGTGAGTTCCCCGCAAATATGAAACTTGCCAAAGTTACTGTGATTCACAAAGGAGGTGATGTGAACCTAATGACCAACTATAGACCAATATCCATCCTGCCAATTTTTTCTAAGGGACTAGAAACCCTTGTCAAAACTCGTGTAGAAAGCTTTCTCTGTCGACATGAAATAATAACTGACGCCCAATTTGGTTTTAGAAAGGGAAGGTCGACAGAGTCAGCGCTCTTACTCCAGAAAGAAATAATTTTAAATAACATTCAAAACAAGCTTTTAACACTAGGTATTTTTATTGATTTTAGTAAGGCCTTTGACTGCCTCAATCATCAAATACTCCTTGATAAATTAAAGTGTTATGGAATACGTGGTCCAGCACTCTCACTCTTGGATTCCTATCTCTCCAATCGCCAGCAGTGTGTCAGCATCGACGGGCAATCTTCTTCTCTCAAAGCCGTAACCTGCGGCGTGCCTCAGGGCAGCATACTGGGCCCTCTGCTTTTTAACATTTTTATAAACGACGTGGTAAAGGTTAGTACTCTTGCGCAGTTTGTAATATATGCCGACGACACCAGCCTTTTTGTGTCTGGCGTAGACGCAGAAAGCGTAATAATTAAGGGGAACGATATTCTCGCGCAATTTGGCCGATGGTCTGAGGTAAATTGCCTTAAGATTAATGTAAACAAAACCAAGGCACTCATATTTCGGTCATTGAATAAGCACGTCTCCTTCACTAAATCCCTTACCTTAAGTGGTACAGTAATCGATATAGTTAAGCACCACAAAACGCTGGGCGTAATTTTCTCTGAGCATCTGTCGTGGGATCGCCATATTGATAATTTGGTCAGCAGGTTGTGCAGAGTCATTGGCGTTATTAGAAGATGCCGCTCAATATTGCCTGTTAAAATTAAACTCATGATTTATCATGCCCTTTTCCGGTCTCATATAAATTATTGTCACCTCGTGTGGGGCACAACAACCACTTCGAATTTAAACAGAATACTGTTACTTCAAAAAAGATACTACGCATCATCGCGGATGTACACTACCTATATCATACTAAACCGCTGTTCGAAAAATTCAAGATTATTTCCATTCCAAATATGCACGTGTATCGTCTTTTGTATGCTTTCCTTTTCGGAACAAATGAATTCATTGAATTTCTTTGGCGCACCTCGGACTTGAATAAAAAGGAAATCTCGATCAGTATGCGCTGCTCTGAGATATGGTACGTTCCTCATTTCCGGACGAATCATGCTTTGCAATCCCTTCGCCATATGTTACCTTCTCTACTGAACAGGTACCATCTAGAAAACATAGATATATACTCTCTGACTAGAGCTGAATTGTATCAGTGTTTTATCTAACGCGGTTGTCTCTGTATGACATTTTTCTTTTTCTCGCTTTTGCATAATATGCTTGCTGCCGAACGTTCCTGCGCTCTCACTTGTTTACTCTGTTTATTGTTACTTCAGTACATGCCTAGTTTGTAAGAGAAACTCTATATGCTGTATAACGTGTCTTTTTAATGTATAACACTTTTCAGCCAGATTGCTATGCTTGTTTTGCTTTAGGGCCCCAGACCCCGTCAAGTTACCATATGGTAGCTTTTTGTCTGGAAGCCCGCCAGAGTAAATTTCTGGAAATAAAGATTTCATTCATTCATTCACTTATGAACTCCCGGTTGCAGGATCATTGAAATTCCTCGACCTTAGACTAGAAGTGTTAGCTCGGCATGTATGCTGGTCTTATGAGCCTAGAGGAATAAACCGCTCCTTCCATTCCACTCAGCGCACTCCAAACTTATGATGAGAGCGTCGTGAGGATGTGTCTAATGAATGCAATCACGAAATCGTGCACTAAAGAGATGAAGCAGGGTGATGGCGTGAATCGAAACCCCAGGGACAAGCCAAGAAGAGCGGTGGTAATTCCAAATATGCATAAGTTGTCTCATAGCCTTAAGAGGGCAGCGAATAGAGTTAACGTAGATGTAGTCTTTTCGGCCACCAGAAAAACTCTACAGCTCGTGTAAAAGGGTAAATGGACCTTTTTCACATACCGACGGCACCAGGCGGTGGCTGCACGAACTAAAAATCGAGGAAGGGACCTACCTGCGCTACCAGTCGATAATGGGAGCTACGCTACCAGTTTCTTCGTTCTCTGAGCAGCAGGGCGTGCCCAACGCGCCGTCAAGTGGGGCATCCGTGGCGTCCACTTAAACGTCGTGTTATTCTTTCCGTCCGCTTTCTTTTTTTGCGTAACACAATTATATGTATGCTGCAATTACGTTTTCTACTCGCTGATCCACAGCCTCCTTCCGAATTTCCTCGATTTTTCGTGCACACTTCCGCCGCTTGGCATCGGGCGCTCGCGCGTGCGCAGAACGCTTCTCGGAAAAGGTCCATTCGACTTCAAATACCACTGTAAGTGGCACCAAAAAGTACCGAACCAACTTTGTTCCCTGTGTAGGAGGAGTAACTTATTCCTTCCCACTTTCCTGTGGGCGAGTGTACATAGGACAGACTGGTAGGTGTGTGAATGACCGCCTTCGGGAGCATGCCAACAACGTCGTCAACGCCAACTCTGGACATTTGGGAGTGCACTGTAGGGACTGTGGGTGTTCGGCTCGTTTGAGCAACTGCACTGTGCTGGGAAGGAGCCCCAATCAGCTCACCAGGGAGATTATCGAGGCAGCAAGCATCGAAGGACACATTGACAAGTGTGTCAGCAGGCCATCTTTAACTCTCTCACAAAGGGAGCTGGAGTATTTAACCAAAAGTTCTCCTAGGCACCAGCAGTGAGAATTCTTTATTATTCTTTACTTTTTAATTTTTAATATTTATTTTTAAATAATTCCTAAATTTTATTTTGTGTTGTTTTTATTTTTATTTTTGTAATCTGCATTTGAGGTCGTCATCTCTTTCTTAGGACATAGAAAAAGAGGAGGTGGGTCTTTTTGCATAGAAGAAGACAATACAAATCCAAGAGTTGTGAGTCAGCGCCGAGTGAGTGTATATTTTTTGGTGTGTCTGAGTTTGCGAGTGTTTCTCTTGTTGTGCGCTGTTACGTTATTCGACATTTTATTTCTGAGTGAGTGTTCAGCTTTGGGCTCGCCTAATATACAGGCTGTTTTGTTTAATATTTCCAGATATGTTTAGAAAAAGCTGTGAAAGCTACATTTATGAGGTTTGTGAAGGTGAGCTATGCGGCCAGGGGTACATGGTATATGCGAATAATCGTAGCGATCAGTCGCATTATTAAGTGCTTTTAGTTAATATTTGAATTATTTATAATAGACATATGGTTCCAGTTAGAAACTTGCTGAGAGTCATCTGAAACCAATACAAATAATTATTTTATAAATAGCTTGAGCTCGTGAGAAGCGCAGCAGTGCGCCATGTCTACCACTGGTGCAGCAGCTACAAAGTTGGGGCTATGATAAGAGACGGAAAAATCTCTCGGGCGCCTTGTCGCATCGGTAACCTTGCTTATGCTGCACGAGTGGTAACTTAGCGCACTGCTGCGCTTCTCACGGGTTAAATGTCTCTCTGAAAACTGATCTATGTTTCTCGATGACGCTCAGCAAATTTCTAATTACAAACTTATGTCTATTTTTACTGATCAAAAGTTAATTAACAAGCTTTAATTAATTAGCCGACTGATCGTTACGATCAGCACCAACTCAATGTCCCCCTGGCCGTATAACTAGTCTGCAAAACCGCATAAGTGTAGATTTCACAGCTTTTCCGAAAGAAACACCTGGAGCTAAAAACAAACACACACATTGTATATGGTGAATACAAAATAAGCACCTCTCAACCCTTGTATTGCAGAAAATATCACGCTTCCTGTGTACATTTCTTTTCTGGATGTGAAAAAATGCGCAGTCACCAGGAACATCTACGTCAATGGTATGACAACATTTTAATGTGGGGGTTTGCTTTCAGTATCTGCGCTACATGGAAAATGCGAAGCAATCTTTATATACAGGATTATATTTTAATTCCAACATATTATCTTCAAGTATACTGAGAAAAGTACACTACTTTGGTCTCAGCACGTGAGTTATCCGGCTAGGCTGTCATTTTACGGGGGGGGGGGGGGGGAGGGGAGGGAGGGGGGATGCTATGTGCTATATTGAAAATTACAAGTCGTTAATGAACAATTTAAATTAGTGAAAATGACCTTATGTTTCAATTAAAAACTCGGTGAGCGTCATCGCAAACCACTAAATCAGCAAATTTAAGAAAGAAGCGCGGAGGTGCGTTAAAGTTACTACTCGTGCAACAGGCACAAGGCTCGCGGTGCAAAAACACGGATGATAATATGTTATCCGTGTGGTTTGCACCACCAGCTTTTGCACGTTGCACGACGATCATTAGCTAGGCACACATCGGCACTTCTTATGTGCACCAAGTCATTAGAAAATTTTGTTTACTGGCTTGATGAGGCCCAGCAAGTTTGTGATTGAAACCATGGGTTTAATTTTAATAATTACAATTAAAAAAATCTCAGTTGATTAAGCAATTTGTAATGATCAGCCCTTATATAATGTACCTAGCCGTATGATTCGCCTAGACAAACCGACTTGTGTGCCTCTTACGACATTTTTTAATAAATATGCTCGAATTAAATTAATAACCCTGTATATAAGCCCTTATGCGAGACGAGTTAGTGTGCAGACCAGCTTAGTAAATTTGTCATGTTGAACGTTCCGAGCCACTCAACGACAGACGAAACGTACACAGCATCACAAGAACGGGGTTTTATTTTTGAATCAATATTTTATATATATTCTAAACTGCGTGCGGAAAAGTGGAGCCGCGGCATTCTTTGTGAGGGACCACACCGCGGCGCCACTTGGACGACACGACATTTAGCAAGAGTATTGAGAAGGCAGAGAGTGAAACTTTGAAATATCTGTTACCTGAACTACTGCGTTGGTAGGTGAGCAAGTCATGACAAAAGTAGCCCTTCAAGAGCGAAGTTTTTCTTGTTTTAGTCGCTGCAATGCCTCTGATAAAAACAAGGTGCCCTACAAAATTCTTATTTTTTCGCAATCCCGGCGAAGGCCGGACCGGCAGTAGTAAGCTTTTTAAACGAATGTCGGCTAAGCTGAGCACGTGCAACACACCACGCATCGTAGTACAGCCTGCGTGTACCCTTCTGCACTATAGACGGAAATGGAAAGCACACAACCACTTCACACTTTTTTGAAAACCAGGGAAGCATCAGCGACCATCTCTTTGCAGTTTTGCCCACTCACTCCACTATGGAACGAAGCGTTATTTGATATGAAGGGTGAAAACTACTTCTCATTTCAATTTCATTCGCTCATGTGACTGGTGAATGTTGTCCATTAGTAATATACGAACTTCAGTAGAAGTTAATTTAGTTCAATTGAATTATGGCAATTTTTGTAATTTTGAAGCAATTTCAAAGTTCTACTACAGCGAATAGTTTTTTTTAATAACTCTGAAACGCTGGTTCGTAGTACTATACAATCATTGAGACTTAAAAATACACTAAGCAGCTGATTCCTGCCTTTCTGCCGACTCGTGTGACTTACAAAGCATCAACCACAACGGTTTGCGTACAGCTGACCATCAGTAAGAGCCACAGCACGCACAGTGGAACATAAAAGGTGCCACATAGAAGTGCAAGGTCCTTTATTCTTAGGATGAAGAGAAATTACAAAGATTATAATTTCGTTGTGTAGATTGAATATTTTACAGCGGCGCATGTCTGACATCAGTTTGAACTTTTATTTCACTATTTCAGCGCTGACAATCATTGTTGCATCTCTCTTAAGTTTTATTTACGCTGTCGGTTGAACCACATTTGCGAGGTTGTTGCAAACGTGATTGGTTTAAATTCCATTTAGTTTCACGCGCATGTGACGACGAAACCTTGCGGATTCGATTCGGTGTTCGGATATAAACGCTACTGTGTAAGGCAGCTTAACTTTTACCCGCTGAGAAGGAAAAGGATGCCAAGAACTTCATTATTAATGCGGAAGCATTAACTCTCCCATGGAGCAAGCCGCCATCATCAGTTTGAAGCGCGCCAAACGGCACCTTCAAATCCTTTTTTCAAATGAAGCCAGCTCCCAGCCATGAAACCTCGCAAAACGCCTGGACAACTGCATCTATACTTCGTTTCAGCTTCCGTCCGAGCGCCGCCAAAGCTACGTGTGGCCGGAGCCAATCACACGCCGGGCGATCTCGCCTGCACTTTTGTATCACTCCGCTGCGCCGCTGGTCGTCTGCGCCGCCCGTGCTCGCCGAGAATTTCGTCTGCTACTGGTGTATCAACGGTATCGTCTGCTACAGGTTTAAAAAGTGCCCTTTCACGTTCTGAAATTTAGTCAGAGGGGATGTCAGTATGTAGGCTGGCCGCTGGCGTCTGTGTCCGAGCTTTCCACCAGTTCGGCATTTCGGCATAGTTTCGAGATGTAAGTACACATTGCAACGTGCCCGATGACCCGGCCGTTGATGTTTCCTTGTATTGGCTGGATATACCGTGGCTCCAGGCGCAGTCCTTTCCCCCAGCTTCTCGGCGTTCAATGTGATCGGCAGGTAAATGGGTGCCCTGATTTCGCCGCGTATCAGTGAATTGTAGTGGCCCGGACGCTTTTCTAGTTTACAACGCATCCGCGGTACGACGCGGCCGGAGTCTCCCGCCGTATTTGAAAGTAGACATTCATCAGACCTCTCGCGCCTGACGCCCAAACGTGCCTTTGCGAAAGGACGTTTTGAAGCGACCCGGTGAGGAAAGCAGCGAAGCACATGATTCGGCCATTGCGGGAACGACCTCTCACAGAAAAACCGAGCGCTGCAGCCGTGTTGCCAGAGGACGTGCGTGTTTTCACCAAACCACATGCATTTACATATATTAATAAAAACATAAACTTCAGATATTTAATTCGTTTAGTTGCAAATCATTCTCTGCAGTACAAATCTGGAATATTGTGCAATGTTTACGCACAAAACAGTTATTTAAAAAAGTATTACTTTTGCGGACTACTTTGTGGTGCGTAGGAATGCTCTTCTCGAAGTTGCGAACCGTCCCTCAGCCTTTGGCTGCGCTCGGACGGAAGCTGAAACGAAGTATAGTTTCCCCGATCCCGAAAAGGCGGAGTAAAGCTGATTAATTTCTCCTTCGGTCCCATTGGCTGGCGCGCGTCGACGAGGCTCCCATTGGCAGCTGCGCACGCCAGTTTCAACGACCGCTGCGCCATGGCTCTGCGTATCCGTGCCGCGAACGCGCCTAGTAACACGGAGCGCCCAAGGTCAGAGCTGCGAGGAGAGCTGAGAGAGCTCCCTCACGGCCGACGCAAATACGCCGCAAACCAGTGTTGGGTAAAGTACATCTAAAAGGTACTTCAAGTAAAGTACAAAGTAAATGAGACGTGATGTACTTCAAGTAAAGTAGAAAGTACACTGGGTGCAATGTACTTGAAGTAAAGTACTATAAATACAATGTACTTTCAAAGTAAAGTACAAGTATTTTAGCACAATCATTCATGATGCCCTTTCATTCCCCTATACTGTGATTTTTTAACTGGTATGCATTGCCCAGGGGTAATCAGGGGTGCATGACCTATTTTCAAAAACAGCGGCGAATATTTGATAAAGTCAAGTGGCCACAGAGTAATTAATTTCAGGAGTGGAGCCAAATTCAGAAGTCCCTTTTCTGAATTTGGCGCCGCTTGCACTGGATTGTTGCACCCAAGGAGGTTAAATGTACTAGAAGAGAGCATGACGTCATCCTCGTAGCTCCCGCAAGAAATCCTCTCATAGAGGACTGTCCTCTCCTTAATGAAAAAAACAGTGAGTGTGCAAACGAGCTGGTGATAATTAATCATAATGTGACACCCGAGATTAGGGTGCGAAAAAATTAAAGAACTCTCAAGTCGAAGGAAAAGACAAAAGATAATGCATCAAAACATTGTGACGTTATCCTCTGTTGTTTTCTTTTCTTCGACTTGAAAGTTTAATTTTTCCGCACCGCAGTCTAAGGTGCTACATTATGATTAATTATGCTGTCCTAATATTTTAAACCTCGTCACTTGCGCTGACCGACCGAGAAGTTGCGAGAGTTCAAGAAGGTACGGAAAAGTCGCCCCCAGAAGAAAGGGAGCGATGCGTCGTCTGCTCACGTTTGTGGTGAAAGTACAATATCCCACCCAGTATTTCTTTGGAGTGGACAAATATTCATATCGTGATAAAAATTTAACGAAATCAAATTTGGGGAATGTACTTTGAAGTCGGGAATTGTACTTTCCTCGGAAAGTACCACAAAAATACTTTAAGTAAAGTACAAGTACATACTCAGAGAATGTACTTCAAGTAAAGTACAAGTTTCCTAAACCTACTTGAAGTAGTACTTTAAGTACAATGTACTTGAAGTACCTCCCAACACTGCCGCAAACGAAACACCGGAGCGGAAGAAGGGCACGCATGCTTTCGCATTCGGAAGTCATAAAAAGTGCTTAGGAGTACCTCTAGCCTTTTGTTTCAGGAGTTATGAAATAACAGTTATGAATCACACAGTAACCTCATCTTCCTATTACGCCAGTTTCAAAGTCAGGTGAATCGAAATCCCAATATGTGGCAGGTAAGGTTCCGTATCGATCAATGCAGTGTCTACACCCAAACCCGCGTGTTTGCCCACAGCGGGTCTGGGCACTACGTGCGCGAAGAAATCAGATTCGCGTGGAGGCCAAGCATCTGCGCAGGCGCAGTGCAGACAGCAGCGCCACCGCAGTGGCGTGACGTCAAAGAGCAGAGTTTGTCAATGTGTACCACATAGTATACAAGCCCTCTGCGTTGTGGCGAAAACTTACAACTCACTTCGGTGCGGAAAAGTACTATCATATAATTGAAGGGGTAGCATGAAAGAGAAAATAATTGCAAAAGAATTTCAACACTGTGTCAGAATAAGGAACTTTTAAAGGACGTCATGTTAGTTAGTAATTCTATATCCACGTGATTAACTACTTTTGTAACAAATTAGTTCTAAAATGTAATCATACTGCAGTGTGTTTGTGACCTAATTTACCCCGGTATAGCGGTTTCCTTGTAGTCGTACACATAGTCACTTCATGGAAGCAGATTGAAACACCCTCACTGAAGACACACGCATATATAAATAAATACCATGACGGTGTGTTAAAGTATTCACGGCGAACACTATTGGACCCAAGTTACTCCGGCGAGTAAAATCACGTGAGAACACACGTTCGGAAACGCAAAGCGGGTAGGTTTTCCAACGATAAGACACAAAACCTATACTCTGGACTCAGAGCGACAAGAATTGGGAAGACGACCGTTGCAGGCAGCAGGCTCAAACTAACACAAGAGGGAGTAGTCTGCACGGCCTCCCTCAGAATCACAAACACGTCACCGTTGGGGCGCTATAACGGCAAATCAGAGCGCCCTTATGAAGTTACATAGGCTCCCTATTTTCTCACAGACGTAGCTATACTAAATGGACGTTTTTCCATTTTAGCATTTTGACTAACATTGCTTTCCTTTTAAGATTGTATCCCCAACAGTGGCCCCATTTATAGAATAATATAAGTTGCCTAAGACATCCCTCAAGTGGATATTTCTTAGAACCACTAAATACTATGCTTTAATTGTCACTTCAGCAGTGCAACTCATAAAAGATTTATGTAAGACTGCTATAAAAATTTAAGGTAGGGGGGTTAGGAGCCGAAAACAGAATTCACAATACTTTAGCTTAAGAGTGTAGCTACCCCGAACAAAATCACTACTATAAAAACAGTGTTGTAAAAGAAAGGCCAAGCATAATACAGATCACGGAAGAACATACAAGGCCCACATTTTGGTTCGTCGAATGAACTTTTTTAGGAGGTTGTTCAGCAGAGAGAGGGTGAACAGATGGGAATAAAAGAAGTGAATGCAGTTTAATGCCCTCACAAACTTTGTTGATGTGAAGCTGACATATTTCTTTACTTGCCTTTGTTCTCGGAGATGTGTGGGTGTAATGCCGTATATTTAGAGGAGGGGAAGACTCTCTTTACATGAATCATGCAACTTTTATTTTTAAAGCGGATAAAACAACCGTAATTTACGTCTTTAAAATAGATTCAAGGACAGTGTCTAACACATACCTTCGAACCATCGCAGAAGGTGCATGCAGTGTCGCCGTTCCCGAGGACCAGCTTGGAAAAAATACCACCTGCTGCGATTTCATTTACGACCTGCTCTGCGGCACATACAAATATCAGATATCAGATACCAGCTGCAAGAAACAACACTGACGAAAACACCAGGACCTTTTTTTATGTGCATGTTGCATTTAAAGTCAACTTCGCTCAATTGGGAAACTGGTGATGACTGGTTATATCAACTTGGGCTACGGTAATGACATTAGGTCAAAAGGCATAAGAAAGAAAAAATCAAACGGGGTAGCCCTTTAATGCTTAAAGATTGGAGTAGTTTAAAATAAAGATAACGCCACTATCTTCTACTTTTGGGCAAAGTAACACAAAATCAAGTTTTTGTTTATAAAAGCTCAACGAATGTAATTTTTTTCAATCTCTTACTCAACATGTTTTTCATTATATCGTCAAGATGGTGGAAAATAGTCTACATTTGAATTGTGCACATTGACTAATAAAAATGTACAAACATCTTTCGTGTGTGAATTTGTGAAATTTTGTGCTGACTGGTTTTTGTAATAATATGCTACCTACGAGATGAGTACTTTACAGTCACAGGGGTCTTTAACTTCAAGCCAACGTGGTCACGTAACTGGACGAACATAATCACTGTTCTGCTTCCTTCATGTAAGACAACGTCAAGGCCGGGACCAATCTCTCCAATATACTCCGTCTATTATCTCTCTGTGTTTATCGCTCCCTCTCAAAAACCGAAGTTTCTGGCATTTCATTTACGACAAACGGCTGGTTGAAATAAAATCTTGAAGTTGCAACAAGACACCAGAAGAAGGTAGTTTTTAATCTATAATCAGCATCTGGTGTACAGTTCGAAAAGGCAAATCTCATTTAAAAATAAAAAATAAACATTTTATAGCAATTTTCGAACACTCCACAGCCGCGCATATATTGCATCTGGCGCCTACTCCGCACGAAAAAAACACACAAACCTTGTACAAAGGATATCTCAAGAGAGGCTCGTTTTAATAGTTTTCGAAAAAGCTTTAATTAAGCGAAATTTATAATAACATGCTCTGTCATTCACATATTTCGTCGCGTCATAATAAACAATATGGAAAAATCAAATCCTTGTATAGAACGTACATAGAGATAGTCCTGCGCTACGTAAAATATTAGCTTTTACAGCATGTGTAGGCCGGGAACACGAGTATGAAGCAGGAAATTGTCGCCTTTCGTCTTTGGTCTCAGCTATCATTATACTCTGCGTGACATGGTGTTCAACGGTTGATGTGAGTTCAAGACAGCTGAAGAAAATTTGTTAATATAATGTATTTCACGTTAAGAACTGCGGCCTTTTCTTAAAGCCATGCGGTTGGCAGTCGCGAGGAACTTGTATTCACGGCTGCAGTGAGGTATACCAAATGGCGGACTAATGGAGGTTAATTTGATCGTTGAGCATGCAAATAAATTAAAATTTCTTGCATGCCGAGCAATGTAGATTGTAGATGATCTATGCAAACATGCTAAAATTTTTGTGGTCTAGCATTCCAGCGCTAATTTAAATCACAATTAAGATTATTCACGTTATTCTAATCGTTCTCATTTCTTCCGGTCAATAGCGGCGTGCTACTGGGCTTTCTATTACTGCCTGGTTTGTTTCTTATTGATGCCAATGAGATAGCAAGTGCATTTCATACCTATGTTGAAGTTCGTCCTATCGCATTCAATTGCTTGGTGTATATAAACGTTAATATACGAAAAAAAAACGTTATAAAACGAAAATATATTTAGTAAGCATGATTGTATCAAAACAAGTTTATATATTTAAGAAAATTAAGTCTTAGTTCGTTGTAGTCACGAAGAAAATGTCGCTTTCTCGATGTGCGTTTTTATTGTTCAGGTACCACAAATGGTGATTGATAATCATGAGCGTCATTATATTGGCGATGCAACTGACGTGGTCAGCGTGACTCTAACTAAGGTTACGATCGGCAATTCTTGAAAATGAGGACCAGCCCTTACTTTTTTAAAGGCTTCAGTGAGCTGACCGGATCCCCATTAATGGCTGTATTTTTGCAGAGTTTAATCTACCCTTGTTCTCCCAGGCTAGACACTGCCATGTAGCTGGCTCTGCCCGGTCCTGGAAAGGTGTGAGCTGTGCCCTCCTGAAAGATGTCTGAGAGATCTTTTACCTCTGGCTTGCCTCCACTGCTGCTTTTGTTTGCTGAAAGCATAGGTTGCTACGGGCAACATGTTATCCTTGGAGATGGCCAAAGCGTAGAAAGAACACTTTTTGCACTTAATATTTTCAGCCCTCTAGCCGCATTCCATGAGTCTCGTTGAGGGCATATGGGCGTTTATCAAGGTACATGTGCCCCTCCATCTCCGCCCTAGTTAGGCAGTGAAGGTATCTTCGCATCACATTCAGCGTTCTTCGAGATTCCCTCCAGTACACCAGCTCACTGAGTGAGATAGGCGATCTGGGCAAGTTGGTTCATGATGAAAAAAGGGGCCAACAGGGCCCAAAAAACTAAGACAAAGTAAAAGTGCACATACGACAATTACTTACTCTATCCTGAAAATTAAATAAGAGCAACTTGAGATACATTAAACACGTGATGGGGCTGGCTTTGGGTGGCCACCCATCCCCAAAACTGTTGGAGATTATTGGCAAGGACGGACACCGAATGACTAGGGTAATTTAGAAGCATATGCGAATTAAAAGAGACACGAAGTGCGTCAGGCAGACATCACTACATTTATGCAGCAGACATATTGCCTTTCTAGACACGTGTTGCATGAACCAAGGTTCTGCGCCAACGGTAAGTGTCGGGAACATTGATAACTTTTTGATAGGGACGTCGGCCGAGCATGGATGTAAGACACATTTGTTTTTTTTGCCAATTTTGCTTTTTCTAAAGCGTAGCGTTATGGGTCTCGTGTCGCATAAAAGCAAGTGTCGGCGTCGGTGTCATCGTGACGGGAAAATCCTGATTGGTCGATAGGGTTATGACGTCACAGCCACATCACTTGGCGCGGGAATATCAAAACAAAGCCTCAACGCTCACTTGAAACGTGACGTCCCGCGTGTAATACGAGTAATTAAAACCCATGACGTGTAGTGCGAATTAAAGATCACCGCATGTCTGAAATGATTTCAGTTTATAAAGTAAATGGAAGATTTGAAGAATTTTATGCAGAATTCGAACCCACGACCCTTAGGTTGTGAGCCACACACGCTACTGACTGGCCATGTCGAACACAGTACCTGCTCACTAGCAGGAAGAGCCTGACAAGTAAATGAGAAGGCGATGTGAACGGGGAATGATAAACTTATCACGTTCTACTCTTAAGGCGAAGCTTTTAGCGCCCTCCAAGTTGTGTTTTAAATGTTCAGTTCAAGGTCAACGCTTGTCCTGTGTGCACTTTTACTTTGTCCATGTTTTTAACCTGCTGTCTGCCCTTTTGTCACTGATTGGTCCAAACGTTGTTGTGCGCGGCCACAATCTACGTGCAGCCTTTCGGGTTAAAAACAAACTGCTCGAAATAAAAAAAAAAATAAAAAAACTGCCTTGCTAAAGATTGCGATTTGCCCTCTAAAATGGTTTAGCATATTACCGCGATCAGCCGCGCCTGCAGATTTGAGAAAATAGTTTGAAATCGTGCCAAGATTAACTTTTAAAAATGTGTCACTTACTTGAATTTTGTTTGGTTTTTTCTCTCCAATGTTCGCGAGATTATGTGTTTCTATAAAGTGCAGCTCGAACGGGGAAAATAGTATTTCATTCGACACGCCGAAACATAAATGATATTCATACCTATTTGTAGGCTGTTGTCAGCAAAGTTCCTTTTCCAAGTCGCACACGTGGTGGCAGCAGAATATTTCAGGTTTTCAGTCACCACGCCTGCTCTCCAAATAAATAGCACCCCCCGTTATTGCACGTGTCAAAATTATTATAAGCCTTAAAACGACGCAACGGGTCCAAATAGTGTACGGGTTAAAATATATAAAACTTCGTTTTTGGCACGTTCATAATTCCATAGGTCCCTGTTTGGTCTTCAATTGTCAAAAACCATATTGTGTGCCACTTGAAAGTGTGTGGCACTTTCTCTTTATAAAACAAGTAAAAAAGGCTGTTTCCGGAAACTCCAGCGAAATCGCTCCTGCGAAAACTAAGCATCGCACAGAAAAAAGTTGATGCCATAGTTGTCTGTGTCAAAGGAACCATTAAAAATAATTAGCGTTCAATGTATTTGGGCAAGTAATACATTTTTAGTAAATAAATTGTTAATTCTTCATTCAAAGGTAGAGTTTCAATTAGAATATCGCTGTGAATGATCGAAAACTACTAGACTTTAAAATGATATATGTGGCGCGTAGCATTTTAGGGCATTCTAAAAAATGCTAAATTTGGAGGCGTTTCTGAATTTCGGTCCCTTAGCGGCATTTCTTGCGCCTCTCCGCGCAAGAAATGCCGCCCCCATGTTTAAAACGCGCAACGCCCGTGCGCCGTCACGCATCGCACGTAGAAGAGGCTAGGTAATAAAGCATCTGGAGTTTTACATCAGGTTTTCCTTTTGTAGCGTGAGCTACACTGGCCGAGGTTGAGCAGTTTCGCGTGGCTCTCATAATGAGCCGTGCTCATTATGCGAGCCGTGCTCATAATGCGAGCCGTGATCATTATGCGAGCCGTGCTCATTATGCGGAATGCGCGGCGCCGTGCGCCGTGCTCAATATGCAAAGCGCGCGGCGGCGCGGTCTGCCGCCGCCGCGCCCGCCTCGCCCGCATCGCCGGTCTGCGCATTCCAGAGGAGTGACGTCATAGCCGCGGGTAGACGCACTGGCGCCGCCGCGCGCCTACCTGTGCGCCTCCGTTGCGCAGTAGCCAAGTCTGACGCTGCGCCGGAGCCGCTTGATAGCGCTTCTCACTCTGTGAGTATAAGCTCACGCTACGTATATCCTGGCACAACCGAGCTAAGCCACCGCAATTTTTTGACGTCAGTGCCACTCTGAAGACACACACTGACGTGCGTCTGTTGGATGTGTAGGATTCGTTGGAGCCCATTTGCCCTCGTTTCCGGAAACACCCTCTATTTAGCCCACAGCTTACACGTGCATTACATGATACTGAAAAACAAACCAATTAACTAATTACTTGTCAGATTCTAGTGTTGTTTGGCCTCAAGCATTTCTGAAAACGCGCAGAATGATTCTAAAGCAACAATAATTGTTTGTATTAAAGTTGTTTTGCTCCAAAATGCGAGTCAATTTCGCCTGTATGATTAAACGAGGGCAGGTTTTCTGCGCACGTGGATAGCTGGTTAACGAGCTTAATCATAGCTGCTGCCTTGCTACTATCAGTCATTTTTTTTAACCTCGCAATAAAATGAGCGGAACGGTAAAAGTTTCCAGAATTAGGACACGGAATAGACATAGTTCTATCTTGATCGCAAAAGAGATGATTTCTTCGGTCGAGTGATACTTTTGATTCAAGATGGTACAGCACGAGTGGGTCATAGACGAAGCAAAAATCCGAGGCGTACTAATAATGTCTCGCACTTCGGATTCTTTTTCATCAGTTCTTCATCCGCAATTGGACCGGTTGGTTTAAACAAAAATGTACTGCTCAACATAATAACGCCTGCAGTGGAGGGCTGCGCAAGTTGCCTCTAAGAATCATTTGATAATTACTAACTTCACACTAAGAAACAATATCATTCGAACTCGCATTTCTGTATTATTTAATATTCTCCGGTTTTACCAGATACTAAGTATGGTCAGTAGAGAGGGGACAAATAGTGACGAAGAAAGAAAGCTTCAAGAGCAACAAATCAAACACATCACGCAAATTTACGAATAAAAAAAAGTAAGTACCTGCTCACCAATCTTAAAAGGTAGACGCAAACCGTGTCTTATCTCGTCAGAGCGCTATCCTCCGCGGCAGCCGAATAATTACTCCATGACGAAACGCACAAAGAGGAACAACAAATGCAGGAGAGGCGGTCCGCTAAAGGTCGAATCCGGGGCTGGACCTTTGGAAACGCTTTGTGAAATGTAGCGGAAGGATGTGCCAATACATTTCCGAGAGGAAAAATTTGCGCGTTGTCTGTATCCTGCCGCAGTTTCCTGATCTTTTGGGCGCGAAACCCATGTGCGACGAAACCGTCAGATCCGACGTCCGATCAGGCAATACGACGGTAGGATGCGAGGGTTTTCAATGCTCTCCGGTGCTTTGCGAAAAGCCCTCACCCCCGAATGTCATTCCGGCGGTTTGCACGTCGGAACGGACGGTTTCAGTCGTACATACGTTTGGCGCTTTAAGCGAGCGGCCTTCCCAGCTCGGGCTCGTTCAATTGACCGCTACGTCATGGAGCAGGTTTTCTCCTGCCGCCAGGACTGGGATTACACAGATAACAAACTGTTCGCGTGTTTTGTACGAGTTTGATGAACCCAGCATAAACACCCCTCAGTGAGACTGCTCTCCAACCATAAAAAAGTAGCTCTTTTTTTCTTGTTTGCTTGCATAGCGAGCATTCTTGTAATGATATTTTTCGTTCGGAAGCATATAACAGACTGACTCGCTTACGCTACAGGATGACTATACTCTTTTTCACCTCAACCTGTGCACCGGCGAATTCTCCTCAAAGAGAATTGTATCAGTGCGCCAACCAACCAGAGTGCCGGGTGTCCTCACCCGGCACTCCCACTGGGAGGAGTCAGAGTGCATGTTGACAGTTGATTCAGCCAGCGGGTTGCAAGCAGGTTTGTGGCGTGCGTATTCGTAGCGGTCGCTCGCGGAGGAGCGGACGTCTCTCAACGATATCCACAAAGACAATACGCAGAATAATAAAACAGAATGATAAAGTGGTAAAAAAAACCGAACATGCAGACAGAAGAACGCAATCGAGTCGAGCACGTCGAGCATTCGATTCCCCGAATACAACAACAACATGACGTCACCGAGTTAACCGGACGCGTTCGTAAATTCAACACTCCTATGACGTGGCGCAAAAGAAGTAGAGAAATAGACACTCTGGCTGCAAGTCTTGCGCCGTTTAAGTGGACAGTTTGACGGTACAATTGTTTTATTTGAGAAAAGATGTTAGCCAAGTCGGGAGTGCTGCGTTTATTAACAAAGCAATTCCGTTTGTGAACGACTCGCTCTTCCGTGAACAAGCGAACGCAGTCACTGCGGCCTCAGTCACCTCCGCAGCGACTGCGTGCGATTCGTATTTTGAAAAGAATCACACCAATAAATTTGGACATATGGAAAATTATAGCTCAAAACGTGCTACATTATAAACCCTATTTAAGATGACTAGATTATCACGATTACGACGCTCGTAGAGAACTTTTTCTTTGTAGACATTTTTTGTTTATATTTGTTTCAAAAATGGCGGAGGAACGCTTCGTGGTGGTGCGACGGTGACTGGCCAATGCGCGGCCTGTAGAGGTGGAGCCTCCGGTGCACAAGTTGAGGTGAAAAATAGTACAGCCTTAGTACAAGGTTTTCTCGTATTTGCCGAAGGCAAAGGAGGTGTCGAGTCTGAACCTCGACCACCCTACTAGTAACTCCACAGGACAGAAGTATTTGTTGCTTCATTTTTGGAATTTTTTGGGGGTTCCATGAGTTGCGTAGTTTTTATGCCAGCACAGAGAACTGGTTAGCTGTTTTCATTACGATGCTCATTAGTTATTTGCCTTTTGGGGCCATTATTAAGGAGCAAAACCTGTCAGTTTTGTGTATCCCTAACAACGCTGGACAAAACTGTATAAGGAAGACGACCTCGTCACAAGAAATACTTAGTGGGATAAATTTACAAAAAAAAAATTCTAATTACGGGTTAAACTAGAATCAAAAATAAAACTCTTAATTTTTCCTTGTAGGGTATGTGATGCAAAAAAAATGTAAATATGATATTACTTGACAAGTTTCGCCACCGCTACGACAGAAAGGGAAACAAAAAGAACATACACATAATACGGAGCACAAACATATAAAGTATAGATAATCGTTTTTTTTTCGAAAAAGAAAACGGAGCGTTAGTTCATTTATATTGTCGTTATTCACAAGAGTCATGAAAAACTAAAACAAAAAATATTGAACGTATATATTTCAAGTTTATTCGGGGTGTTTATAATTAAATTAATCGACCTAAATCTGGAGTATCATAGCGTCAACATCTGATAACCATTGTATTAGAATTGCGGCACAGCCACATTTTCTCACAGCAAGTATCACAAACCACTTTCCAGATCCTAAAGTTTGCTATTGATATGAATGAATTTCCGTTAATACTAACATATTTCCTGTACGCGAGAAAAAGTGTATATAGAGTATTGCTTTTAAAATTTGTAGAATATTTATTTTGTTTAAAAAAATTATTGTAAGTATACAAAGATACTTACTTTTGCGTATAAAGTTGGCTGTCTCGGTGTTTTGGTACCAACAACATGATCCGTTTTGTTAAAATTCACTTACAGTAAACTATTCTGCACTCAAACCCACGAACTTGGTTCGAGTTCTTCACCCACCTTCTGGGAGGCCTCAACTATGAAACACATTATTTATCCGAAAAAAACTACCATGATCAATGTCCAACCTAGTGTTCCATTTTGTTTTTCAGTATTTACCACTCTATATGACATATTTACTTTGCGATGAGGCTCATGTCACTTGAAAAAGAAATGTATCATGTGCAAAAACAAGGGCGCGTGAGCATTGCCTTATTAAGAAATATATTTTGCTAGAATTTTGTATGATAATCGCTTTTGCTCCGCACGCAGTACACAACTCGTTGATGTTACACCAAAATATTAAAAAAAATGTTTTTTGTGCAAAATTCGTAATATCGTTTCGTATAGTATAAGTTAATTTTTATGTCGATTTTTTTTTTATTTTACGACGAAACTTTAAAACAGGCGCCAGTATTATGTAGTCAATCCTCTAGATTTTGAAATGTAGTCATTATAAGATAACAAATCTTTTGACTTTAATCGTCAAAGATTCAGTCAAGTTTTCTTTCACACCAAAACGTGCAGCTGAAAAAAGACGCGTGCACATGGAAATATAATTAAACATGAGGAAGATACACAGAAGGGGGGGACGGACGACGAAGCTTTCATTTCTATGTATCTTCCTCATGTTTAATTACTGTTACCAACACGCTCGTTTTGTACTGGAAATATAAATTGGGTTCATTAAACCCCAGTATTACAGAATGAGCACCCTCATTCCATTCCAATTCCATTCCTGGGAATTAGAATTTTCTGCATTTCCATTTCTTTCAACTCCTCACAATGGAGACACTGGGCCCATTTCCACTTCTGGAATGACCGAACTCCTCATTCTATACCACTAATTGCTAAACACGGAGATATGGCCATTGACGGCCATATTGTGTTACTGGAAAAAGCAGCATAAAACTACTCAAGCTATCAAACGCGGAGATGTGCAATATAAAATATTAAACAGCTAAACTACGTATCAAATGATATAGGAAAAAAAACACTGAGGTTCAGCAGAAGGGACAAGAAATCCCAGATGTATTATTTTATAGTTGGTCACGCACGTACTTTTGCTATATTAATGGATTGTATAACTCGCCTCTCAAGCTGCTCGTGAAATTTGGTACTGTCGGTCCAACGTCAGTACGCCGTTCGCCGAACTGAAGTTTTGGGGGGTGTTATATGTGACAAGGAGTGTAAGTATACACCCATTTTTTCTTAGAGTGGAGTGTCACTTCAGACATCGATTGCGCGATCAAGCGTAAAAGCCTTCGCGAATCGCAACAGGCGCCAATAATGAAAACCATCCATGTTCTTTTGCAAACGTACGGTATACCCTCCACAGACACATGATTAGCTTGTTGTTGGTTTGAGAAGACCTTTAGTATGTCCTTGTTCGTGCATGGCTAAAAGGTATCTTACTCTCTCTATCAAACACTTGCACAACAGCACTGCTACACTCTAAAAAAAAAATGGAGGAAAAAGGTAGCAACGGCATATTTTCCTCCCTTCTACTGACGCGCCCCATGCGGACACGAGAAGAAGGGAGAAACGAGACGTTTTCCTTCATCTCCAGGCAGAAGGGAGAAAGCTTCCGCCCTCCCGAATCATCTTCTTTCGGTTTCGTTGTTCGAGCACGTCGCGCACGCTGTTTAATAATTGTTGTTGAATTGTTTGAGCTTCAGCGGCAGCGAAGGCCGCCTGTAATTACGTCTTCTAGTCCAAACGTGCAGAACATTTCAGTTGCATTAACGTTTTTACCACTAATTTTATCAAACGAGCAAACGAAGCCGCTAGAAACAGCGAAGTTCCGGAGCAGTGCCAGCAGCGCAATACGTACATTGGGTACGATGGCCGTCTCCGGATTGCGAGAATTACGCGGAACTACAGTAGCGGAACCACGCGGAACTGTGTCGACGTTTTCGACGTTATGGAAATTGCAGGAACTGCGTCCAAGGCAGGCAGGTTTTGCTGCCGGCTGCCTGGGTGCCTTCCGTGCTGAGTTCGGTTCTGTTTTCCCGTGCCCAGTGCCAACCGGCGTTCAGCGTGGTTCTGTATTCCTGCGTGTCAGCAACATAGCAGCAACATCGTCATGGCAGTGTTGTGCGTAGTGAACAGAAGACTGGAATTATCGCCGATGTGACCGTGTGTTCGTGTATCAGCGGTGTAACAATAAGATGAGATGACGTAAACTGTCGGGCATTGATGCCGCTGGTCGGGCCGTGATCGGAGGGGGCGGGAGTGTCGCAGGTTGACATTCCGCTTTACATTAAAGAGTTTAAGACCACTTGAGGAATTAGGTGCAGTCGATCGACGTGCGGATAGTCATGTTGGAACGCTGGTCTGAACGGTAAGCTCCTATCGTACGGTGGCATATGTGACTGTCGTGGTCCCCGAGAGCGATTGCTCTCTGAGGAAAAAGACTGAAAAGTACGAAATTATGACGGAAATAACGTATATTTCTAGGGGAATTTTGCATTAGAAAAAAAACAGGTAAAATAAGTAAAGAGGTAAAATCGAAAAAAAAGCTATCCGTTATTTTTTTGCTTAAATATACTTCGGTTCCTGGAGAAACTTCCCTCCAAGTGACACGCTGGGATGAGCGCAAGAAGTTTTCGGGCTCGCCACGGCGTAGCTCCGTTCACTTAACACCTGCCGCAAGTCGCACGCTTTGTACGCTGACCAACACCTGACCCCTCCCCTCCCCCCCCTCAGTAAATTCCTGTATCCGCCCCTGCATGTGAAGTCATTCAGTCAGCAGGCACAATAGCCCTGTGACGGTAGCACGAACCTACTCGCAAACTACCCACAAATACAAATTAGCCGTTTAGTTGTTTAGACAGCAGGAGTTTAGTCTGCGAGATTATGGCGACATTGTTACTCACTGTAGATGACAAAGTAGCCAGTGCAGTGTGACTGCCAACCTTGGATTTTTAACGGGCACCACGCATTACTGATAACGACCGAAGGACAGTATGATGCTCATTCAGATTGAAACGGCAAACTACCCACAACGCACGCCCGAACACCATGCTCGAACGACTCAGTTAAAGAGGAGCAATACAACGAAGGCCTGTCGGAAGACAATTAAAACAAAACAAAATGACATAAAAAAGGCAACGGGTGATTTGCTGTTTCTACAAAACTCCCACACACAAAAAATTGTTCTTCAAACCGCGTCCAGGGCTCTTAGCGGCCGACGTCCCGGCGACCGGCGCCGCAGATGTCGCGTTCGTCGCAGTTTTCGCCCCTTGGTGACATCACATTTTGCCACCGCGGAACAAAGGCGCCGACGGACGTCAACTTTATGTTGTTGTGTTGAAGTTTACGTTTGCTTTCTTCTTCCTTGAGGAATATCGCTTAGCAGCAAGTAAAGAAAACACATCCACACACACAAAGAATAGACATTTAGCCTCTCGGAGTTTGCGACATAACGCGATGGACGGTACGAGCTACACGAGCCAATCCATAGATTGTAGCTCGTCTTGTGACTTTGCAGTCCCCGCGTCGTTCCGCCCAACCGGGAGGGCACGTGACACCGTCCGAGTTTTGAATTGGTTCCGGTGGCTCGTAGCGTTCCTTGCCGTCCATCGTAACGTGAAACAAAGCATTGAAGTGTACGCCTTCACACTTACTCGCCAACGCAAATTCATGCTACACATTGACGTGCAATATAGTTATTTGTTTTATTATAACGGAGCTATCTCCATATCGTTGCTGCCGTTTGTTTAGTCGAAACAGCCGCTAACACCACCGGAAGCATGCGCTTTAGAGGAGCTCCTTTTAGCGGAGGTCATTTTAAGGCAGATTCACATGACGGACTAATCCTCGGACGGATTGTTCATGTGAACGCCATGTCCGCGGCTCGTACGTCTTCCAAGCGCATCCACACGAGATGAGACGACGAACAGACGCCAGCGAGGACGGACCGAACCTGGTCGCCACCCCAGAGTGCCGCGTAACCGATACAAAAATGGTCTATGGTCGTCTATGGAAAATTATATGGCAGGCTATCACCCCTACGGCCCTCTATGGTCGGCCATAGAAATTCATAGACAGCTACAGCCAGCTATAGAAAAATCTATGGCGCTGTGTCTAAAGACTGGGAACCAATAAATTTTCTTTACTCGCTTATAGAAACTTTTATGGCCACAAGCCTAAAAGACTGGGAACCAATAAATTGTCTTTAACTGTCTATAGAAAATTTTACGGCCCTAAGTCTAAAGACTTGAATCAATAAAATTTATTTAGACGCCTATAGAAAATTACATGGTTCCATGTCTAAAGACAGCGAACCAATAAATGTTCTTTACCCGCCTTTAGAAAATTCTTTGGCCCCGAGTTTAAAGACTGGAAACCAATAAATTGTCTTTACCAGTCTATAGAAAAATTTATGGCCCCGAGTCTAAAGACTAAGAACCAATAACTTTTCTTTCCACACCTATAGAAAATCACTGCCGGCGCTTACTGTTTTAGTAAAACACTCCAGGTTAGAAAATTAAATCAATACTAAATTTATGTAATGCCGGTGACAAACCATGACCCAAGATATGTTCTGTGCTGTTGCAACCAGACGTGGAAATTAGTAATAGTGTTTGTTTGAAAAATTCATTAAAATACTTGTGCAACAATTAAAAATAATTATTTCTTCCCAAAGTGAAAATAAATTACACTGGTGCTGAACACTGCAATCAAGCAATAACTTGATTGCAATCTTCAGCGCCAATGTACTGCATTTCATCACTGCATTGTCAACGTGATTCATCAAACTTATTAAAAATATAATTAATAAATTTTAGTTAATTAGCATAATGATCTACATTTGTTTTTTTCGGGGTGTTGAATTAAGAGATGGGGCTATTCCAAGAAAAAATCCAAATAATGTATTAAGTACGAGTAATATTCGCTCCGCCTCTCCGTGTTCTTGTGACAAATGATGGGTCCCTGGAAACTCGGATTCAAAAATTAGACTGCCATATATACAGCTAGTGCGAACGTATTATATGAAGAGAGGGGCCCGATGTTAGAGCAGAATTTTATAAAGCTTTCAGAGATCAGCCTGCGAAGCGTACACCCTTAATGTTTTGCCTCCGTCGTTTTTGTGCACACACACTATTTTCATTCCCAAAAGTGAAGACCGCTTGAAACTCCGTTCCGTTGGTTCTTACCGCCCTATTACATTAACCAATGTGGACTACAAGATTTTCATGAAAGTATTAGCAGAACGACTACAGAGTGTCATTAGCATTATCGTCGGCCCGCACCAGACGTGTGGTATAAAGGGCAGGAGTATTGTAAGGAACGTGCACGTTGCACGAAGTATTTTGGAATGTTGCGACACTATGGAAAGAAGAGTGGCAATGTTACAAGTCGACCTGGAAAAGGCTTTCGACCGGGTGTCCCATCAAGTCCTTTTTGATATTTTAGATCATGTAAATGTGGGGGCAGTTTTATGTGATGGTATACGTATGGCATACAAAAATTGCGCCACCCGTCTTGTGGTGAACAAATGTGTGACTGAGCGCGTTCGTCTCTTTTCTTCCGTGAGACAAGGCTGTCCGATTTCGCCGTTGCTTTTTTGTATTTTTCTCGAACCTTTTTGTTTGAGCGTTATTCATAGTAGTTACATTCGAGGTTTCAAGTTACAGACTGTTGAAGTCCGCATTTTGTCATATGCGGATGACGTGGCAATTTTTTGTATCGACAAAGACAGTGTAAAGAAAGCCGTAGAGTTGACGGAAATGTTTTGCGACCATACGTGCAGTTCCGTTAATTTTGAAAAGTGTGTGGGCCTTTGGCACGGCGATTGGCCTTCGACGCCGACTGTGTATGAACGCATTGCGTGGGCGGATTCACCGTCTCGGTATCTTGGGGTACCATTGAATCACTATCGCAACACTAACGAATACTGGCGCGATGAGACTGAGGCTTTGCGCGCCAAGGCAAACAAGTGGGGAGGCAATGGTTTATCAATTTTTGCGCGTGCATCTGTGTGTAACACATTCCTTGCCGCGAAGATTTGGTACGTGTTGCAGGTGTTGCATTGCTCACGTATTAACATTCACCGCATTCATCGTGTATTTGCCGTTTTTATTTGGAGCTCGGTATGGGAGAGGACGAGCCGAACGAATCTTTTCCGAAGGGTCAGTGTTGGCGGGCTGGGACTTTCCCATTTGTTTGTAAGACAGCTGGTTAATAGATTTTTGTTTCTTCGAGACCAGAAAGATCCTTTTTTATGCACGGTCATTCAAGCGAGGCTGCGCAGCGCTCTTCCTGAGTTCATTGTGTCATCTGGCGTAGACGTCAGTGGTTCTGTACGCGGTTATCTAAAAGAAGTCGTTGATGCTTATCAGTTTTTAACAACGCGGTTTTCTTTGGAATACTTGTGCGGTGTCTCGCGGAAACGGTTGACAAAAGACATTATTGATTTAATTTTTCCCACTCCTTTGTATCGTATGCTTTTTAGTGAAGGCCCAGGGCAGGACGTGTTAAAACGTGTCAAAAGAATGATCATCCCCGCCTCAACTAAAACGTTTTTTTTTCAAGTTGCACAGCCAAACCTTACCGGTCAAAGCATGGCTAGCCGAGAAGGGAGTGCCTATTGCGTGGACCGATAACTGCATATTATGCAAAAAGCAAGAAACAATTGAACATGTCTTTCTATACTGCTGGGACGCAGTGTTTTTCTGGGACGTCCTGCAAAGAACGCTCAAAAAGGACCTACCTCTTACGCCACACGGAATTCGATTTTTACCTGTTAAAGGGGATGACAGTGTGCCTCTAGATATGGTCATGCTGCTGGGCCTTCACAGTCTGTGGCGGTGTCGCATGGCCGTGCGCCATGCGGACGTCGATGTGCGTCCTGTACACAAGTATTTTGCAGAGCAAGTGTGCTTTATGAAGGCATTGTATAAGGCCCAGCAACCTTGGCCTGAATGGTTGCCACTTCTTGAGGAGCTTGCTAACCTCAAAGAATTTTAACATTTTTGCGTCAGCCAGGTGAGCTGATGGTTTTTAACCTCTTATTTTGAGTGTATGTTGTTGACTTGTCAATGTCAAAATCAAGCAATAACAAAAAAGAAGAGGGGCCCGGTGTCGCAGTGGTGTTGTGTGGGGTAGTGTTCTGCTTTGTGTTCTGTGCATTCTGTGTGTTCAGACATGTACGTATTACCTACCATGTAGCGTTCACAAGTTACTAGAAGTATTTTTTTTTAGTTTGCTGGCTAAAAAGAGCCATAGGGTAAGGTAAGCCATAGAGAAGTCTTTAGCCAACCTTTAGACAAGCTAAAGAGCGCTATAGTTGGACAGCGATAGGGCCATAGACAAAGCTAAAGAGGCCCATAAAGGTGACCATAAAAAAATGTTAAAGACAGCCATAGAAAAATCTTTAGCTAATTGGACCACATAGCTAAAGCCGGCCTTACAAAGAACTTTCAATTGCCGACCATAGGACATTTGTGTGAGGAACTCCAACATCGCACCGTTGCGCCGTTGTCCAAGAGAGTAATCGACGTTTGCTACCGTGATAAAGAATCGTGCGTCACTGTTACGCGCAGATCGAGACAAAAACCCGTCATAGGCTTCGCGCGAAGCGCCACTAGCTTTACTAACCCATGGCATGACAATGACATAGGCATGGTCCTACATCGAGCTGTGTTCGGCGTAGAAGCGACGGAGTTCTGGGCTCGCGGAGGGGCGTTTGGAGATGCCTTTGCGCACTCCGCGCTCGTGCACAACACTCAAGTACTTACACCACAGCAACAAGAAACGTCTTGCTCTGTTAAAAGCCTGATTGGACGTGTAGGAATTATCGCGGCGTGCCAGGCGAGTTTTGACGGGAGCTGATCTTGATACGGACGTAGAGAAGGAGTGCCAGAACATGCGTCGCGTCGTGCGGGACAAAGTTTGTGCAGTTTCTTTCACTCGTGGAACCAAGAATCAAGCGGCAATATGAACCGGCGAGCGCACAAAGAATAACGATGCGCCATTTTAATTTAATCATGCGAAACGAAAAACGAAACCGTTGTACCGTTGCCAGACTAAACGCCTTTTCAAGTCAATCACCTGCCGAAATTTCGCGAGCGAGAAAGGCGCTCGACTTTATCAGTCCGTCCGTCAGCGGACGAGGCGCGGATTGGAGGAATCGGTGATATAACGGCCATGTGGTACACGGTCTGCGGGCAAAAATCGTGATTCGGTCCGTCGTGTGAAGCGGCTATTACCGACACGAAGTTTATCGAATTAATTTATAAAGAAACCCAGTACAGAGACAATGGCGCGAGCTTCCTTCTAGCGAATTCGGCCGCCGCGAAACGGCGTGTACGGCTGGGCCAAGTGGGTTATCAGTTGTGCAATGAGCCACTATATTGTCGCTGCGAAGCAGCCTAAACGAGAGGGCCGGCTGGGTTAACACGCGCCCCAGTGATCCCCGCGCAAGGGAAGGGAGCCTTTTTTAACCAGCGTCCCCTTTTAAATAAACCGCGTTTCTCTAAACTGAAGCTCCACTTTTTCTAAATCGAGCTTCGATAAAATATGCCCGTTCTCTAAAACGTGTTTCGATGAAACGGCGTTCAATCGACCGTCGTAAATTCGACTCCACTGTCGCAAACATTGTTTTGCTTCTCGCCGCCTCCTGCAGATAAGGCGCGGCTCATATTTTATTCCGCCGAACCGTTACTAATGCACCGGTAACCGCCGCATAAGATTACGGTTCCGTCCCGGTTCGGGTTCAATATCAAATGTCTGATTTGGGCTTCAGTTTTGTTCAGTTCAGTTTAAAATAACACTTTTTGTTCTGGTTTTTGGTTTGAGCACAGTCCGATATTATGGTTAAAATCTGCCTGATAATCGCGCACGATTATAACAGCCCCTTTGTCGCGTGTCACGCGGCCAGGAACGTTAATCGTCTACAACTATTCGTGTTTGGTGGCTTCACGGAGGGCGCGCCATTTTCCTCCTCGAAGGAGGATAAGCCAGATTAGACAATCAAGCCGTCATTCACCTCCGGTGCAATGATGCTGTAGCAACTTTCCATGCGCTAGCGAATTGCGCCATCAGCACGTCGTGCCCTAAATGAAAATCGACATGGCTTCCATAAGAAACGAGCCCATTCCATTCCCGCACCCTTCAGGCAAAAGACATATAATTCCATTCCCCCCAGCGCTGCCGCCATTCTATTCCCATTCCATACCGGGGTCGCGAAAGTGCGGATTCATTCTGCAATCATTCCAAATCTGAAGTGGCAATTCCGGCAACGGTAATGTACAGGTGGCAGTAAAATTTTGCGGGGCACGGGAGCGGCAGCCGAGAAGACTGGCTGCTCCTTCTCACGGCGCGTTGCCGCTATCAAGATTCACGCTTGGCGCATGGGCTTCCTTTTTGTTCGTGGTCATGTTTTTTTTTCTCACTTCTGTTCGACCCCGAGGAGATAACAAGGGCTGGCGCAAGGTGCCGTTAAATGTTATATGTAGCATGTGTGAGCTCCGACACACATCATGGTGGCCGAGGCAGACGAACGCCATGACGGCTGACAAAGAGGCACCTTGTGCCGGTCCCGGTTATCTCGTGCACGTCGGGCGGAAGCGAGTGAAAAAACATGACTGCGAGCACGAAAGGAACCGCATTCCCAAGGTGTGAATTTTGAGAGCGGACGCGCGCCGTCAGAAGCACAACACTCGTTTCAGATGACGCTCCCACGCCCCTAAAACTTTTGCTGCCAACTTTACTCACACGCGACTATTCTGAACGATGAACACAAATGATTTGCATGGAATGGGAGTGAAGGTTTTTTTAAAACATAAGACATTTTCTTTAAGATAATGTTGGCTTCATTCAATTTTACGTTTCTTGATGCATTTTCTGTGCAACTGTAAGAGAAACAGCCCTTTACCTGAATGTGCGCGGTCGAGCTTTCGGCTTTTCGATGGCGTCTGCCATGCTAGCACCCTTGGTCTGCCAACACGTAGGATGCTTTTACTTGGACCAAGCATTCCCTTGTGGTCTACGATGCACCCTTCACAAAGAAGTGTCATAGTTGACAAAGTTCATGTCACCGTGGTACTGGCATGCTAGCAGAGGTTTATGAGATGTGAGTTGTGAATTTTATTAGATCGTGTTTTTGTTGTGCTAAGATAGCGAAAACTGATACTCCGCCGGCACCTTTGCAAATGCGTTATATTGTGAACAAAATGTAAGGGCGCCAACGAGCTGGTGTACATTGCACGTGGTTGAAAAAAACCCGAGACTGCGGGTAAACGACACCCCTAGTGAAAAGAGTCATTTGTATGAGAAATTTCTCATGTCCAATAAACACATATGAATCATACAAGATATATAAGAACATATAAGAACTATATAAGAACTATATAAGGATTACATACAGATATATAAGAACCATATAAGAAACTTATAAGAAACCTCTCAGACGTTTCTTATATGGAGCTTGTATGTTCTTATATAGTTCTTATATAGTTCTTATATGGTTCTTATATGGTTCTTAAATGTTCTTATATATCTTGTATGATTCATATGTGTTTATTGGACACGAGAAATTTCTCATAAAATTAGAATTTTCAATCGGGAAAACACTAAAAGTCTCTAACACAGCTGAAATTTTTATTTTCCGAAACCTTGTTATATAGGCACTTCGATACAAAAGAACAAAAAGGGGAGAGGGGAGAAACCCAAAGAATGCCACTTTCCACCAACGTAACCTCTGACTTGTGTTCGGGTAGCGTTATTGTAGCGCCAAAACAATCTACTAAAACCTCATAGTTCCTCGTTCTTTTTCCCTAAGTACTTTTGGCACTGTTTCCTCTTCGTAACAATGAATAACCAACTCGCCCAATTTTAAACGGTGTTACACCTCACGATGGCGCATACCATGTGTGAGGCGCGATGAAGACATGTCGGCATAATACACCTCTTGCCTATACAGGGTGTTTCAGCTAAATTCCGCCAAGCTTCACACAAAGATGGTGAAGGCTAAGCGTGCCGAACCAACGCAGTATTGATCACAGTCCTACTGAGCAAAGCAATATTTTCTTTACGATGCACCGCACTGGCTAATTAGCACAAATTAATCAGCTAATTTATTTTTAAATATTAATATGTCGCAAACCCTCTAATGCAAATGATGCGCAGCGTTTTGAGATGCATCCCATTGTGTCAGTTATATCAACGTAGCCCTCATGAGTCCATTTTTAAGGGATAGCTTTAAGGGGCTCGCGTCACAGAAAAGCCGGCGTCGGCGTCTGTGTCGGTGTCAGCGTGGGTGGGACCGTAAAATTGTAATTGGTCCATGAGTAATTCATTAACGTTAAAGAGAAAAATCGAAGTATTTTAGGCAGAGCGCGATCAAACCCACGACCCTCCGGTTGTGAGCCACACACTCTAGCGACTAGGTCACGCAGACGCTTTTAATGCCAAAGCATTAACTGTCCCATGAAGCGAACCGACATTATTAGGTTTTGAAGCAGAGCCAAGCGGCACGTTCCATTGTCCCAATGCAGTGAAGCTTGTCGTATGTGGCAGAAATCTGATGGATAGGCTCCCATTGCCTGGCTCGCATCATAGTTTTAAGGAACGAGGCTCCGATTGGCTATCGCGCGGCGCAGTTCCAAGGTACGCCACAGAGAACCCCTCTTCATAGCGGCACACCGTACGCAGGGCCCCGGTCGTGGGCAAGAGGGAGCGGTGGCCGCAGAGCCCGCGCGGGCAAACTCCGGAGAGGCTGCACGGCCAAACGCAGCGCGGCGCGGCCACTTCGCGAAAGCGAGCGCTTGGCCGCCGGCCGCTAGTAACATGCTTCGCGGTGCCTGTTTCAACAGCCGGCGTGTAGCGTCCCCGTCTACGCGACATAAAGGAAGCAACCGGAGCGACTTTGCAAACAGATCAGCCTACAACCTTGGCGGTAACATTATATAGGAGGTAAGACGCGGCAGAACCTGAACCTGCGCCGCCTGTAAGCAACATACATCCGCCGGCGTAAAGGGCCGCACAACACCAAAAAAAATACTGCAAAAAATAATATCGATTGACTGAGATCGTCTCTATTGGGAGTTTCCAAATAGGATCGAAAGACCACATCCCGTCGACATTTTTTTAAAAAAATTGACCAAAACATATATTTTACTTGTGCAATCGCAAAAACATATTCAAATATTTTTTGCAGAAAATAAAATTTCTCTTGAGTAACAAAAATCACAGTCGCTGCCGGTATACGCGCACATTTTTGCGACTTGCGTAGAACCGTCCCTTTGGATATTTATAAAAAGAACTGTTGTCGCCTTAGGTTATTGTTGTTTTCTCTTTTCTTTTATTTTGTGAAGGGACTATACATAAAGCAAAAGGATGTAAACATGTATTATCGATTACTAAGCAATTTAGAGCTTTAGGAACGCGGATCTTAAAAGACTGGAAATAATTGTTTTAACATGATTTGGACGCGTTTTTTTATTATTTGGATAAATTGTCTTTAAAATTGAAAACGATAACCTTTCTAAAATAAAATACACTGATATATAGACAGGTTACCGATTTTGCAATAATTAGAAAATCAGTTCTAAATGAAGGCCATCTTAATTTTTCTTCTGCTGTTCACAGATCAAGGCTCATAATTATGTCCTATAATTCCCTTCAAAATTGCTTTGCATATATTTTGTTTTTTGAATTTACAGAGTGCTAAATATACAAAATTACCGTAACAGAAGTTGAGAAAGATAGGACGTTGCCGATTTCAAAGAAGGGCAAGAAAGGGGTCGAAAATTGTAGAAAGTTTCTGAAGAGAACGCACTGTTTTAGGAGTTCATGAAAAATAAGAATTTATACAAACGATTGCACGGTAAGTTTGAAGCATGCACAGGCCAACAATTTGAATACAGATTTCTCGGATCAGTGAATTCCGGAGACTACAATTCGTAGGGAGGCTGGGCTGCTGACGACCAGACTTGGGAAGTAATCTGTTGAAGTAACGAATTACTTCTTAAAGTATTTTGTAATTGCCAAGCAACTTCTTTTTCGGAATTAATTTGTAATGTAATTTCGTTACAAAATATTGGTAACAGATTAGTTTAATTTCTCGTTACTTTTAAAAAATATGAGCATAATAAGTAACTGGAGCAATACGAGCAGAACATTCAGCAGCATAGAGAGAGCAGGTTCAACAAAATATAAAACACCAGGAAGGGAGAATAGCCCAAAAGAAAACGCGACTTTTTGTATGACTCTGGCATTAGAACCACCAGAAACACGGGCAAGGCATGTACAAGTACACGAAAGACAAAGATCAAGTAAGACAACGCCGAGTAGGCTCTCCGTCGACTTCCATCCTGGTTTTCTTCTTCTCCCGGGCAGGAGAAAGTTCTTCGTGCTTACTTGTTTTTGTCTTTTACGCTGTTTCACCCTTTTCAACTATTTCGACGTCTCCCGCCACCTGCACAGACATCAAACGCGGGTTCTCACCCCTCGACTCGCAGGTTCACAACTCGCGTAACAGACGATGTAGCCTCACGCAAGGGGTCGAATTCTCTGTCTTTGATGTGCGCTATTTTATTCTAGCACGTTCTTGAGGCAAGGCTCAAAAGAGCCCGGCGCGAGGCTAAGAGCATTGTCTTCGAGAGTATGGACGATACTTCTTTTGGTTTACTTGTCTGGCATGGTGGTCGAGTTCACTCCTCACCTGTCAACATGAAGGGTAGGGGGGGGATTAGGCCATCTAAGGAGTGCTGACAAAGAGAGAGAAAGAGAGTACGCATAAAAGCAACACCACCTAGATCTAAAGCCGCAGCGCTTCCCTCTCTCCCTTCAAGTAGCGTCGGCATAAGTAGGCTGAACTGGTAGTGCGCTTCTTTGCATTACACGTTCTCTTTAACTTTCCCTCTCCTCTACAACGGAGGCGACGCCAACAAAAACAAAAGGTAAAAAGAAAGAAAAAGTGGCGCCACGGCGTCACGTTTTTTTTTCTCTCCAACGGTCGTCCGTCGCGTTTCTTTCCTCGACGGCTTTTTAGAGCTACTCCTGCGGGTTGGAAGGGATTGGGGCACGTGACAATGAGGCTAGAGGAATCAACGAGAACCACGCTTGACGCGAGTAGGTTTTTGGACGCTAAACGTCAGAAGTTCAACTCTCAATCGAGATCGATCACATTTTGGAATACAACCGTCGCCTCGTGGAAAGGTGGGAAGGTTGCTTTTCGATTGTCGGTGCTCTCATTCCGTAGAGGTGTTGATGTAGTATCCGCGCTTTGGCGGAAAACTGATAGTGCAGTTGGGATACAGCGGACATGAAAGTGTCCATATTTGAGTTTCTGCAAGGATGACTACGGAAGCGTGGACTACAGCGTCTCGCTCTTTGACCGCCATGGCAGGGTGAGGACTTTTCGATTTTAGATGCGGAGCATCTCTTGCTCGGGTCTATGTCCCGCGGCCTTGTAGTCCGCACTCACACTACGCACGCGCAACTCTCCTTCTTCCTCTCTCCAACAGCTGCGCGTTACTCTCTCCGCTCTCTCTCTCTACCAGCTGCGTGTACTGCGCGTGCGTTCGCTTCTACTCACACCGCGCGCGCACGCGCAACTCTCCTCCTCTAGTCTCCTCTCCTTCAAGCGTGAAAAAAATAAACGGCGAGCGGCGAGCGTTTCAAGCTTCTCTGCCGCGAGCCGCGACGAAGGCGCGCGTAGGGGTTACGCTAGGACAGTCAGTGGCGCCATCTCTCGACGTCAGCACGCAACTGGCTCTTTCCTCGGAACCAACACGATGCTCCGCATCACCCCATGGTTCCCCTCGGGAAGATGGTGTAATTTTTTATGATCGTGGGTTCGTTTGTTGTTTTTATTTGTCGCTGAATGCATACTTGGGAGCGATTTGGTTGTGGCCTGGAAGCAACATATTCAAATGCTGGCGCTACTTGTGCTTAATTTATTTAAAGTGCTTAATTTATTTAAAGAAAAACACGATAAGATATCACGTTTTCTAGATTATCTGCGTTACTATTATCTGCGTTACTACTTATTTGCTCGAGTGCCTAATTTATTTTAAAGAGAAAACACGATAAAATGTCACGTTTTCTAGATTATCTGCTTTACTATAGAGACATCTCGAGTCCCACATTTTCGCCAAAATTTGTGTCCGCAAAAATCAGTCAGCGAGCAGTGAACTTGCGACTTCCTGGTTTTTGGGCGATTCAGCAGGCAATGTATCAGGTTGTGGACCTGCATTTTTACTATACATCTAAATATTAGTCTTGTCCTTAGTTTATGTTCCTGCAATTTAGGGTCAGTCGGTACTTCCGTAAACAAATACATGAGAACCCTCCTTGTGCATGATAGTCGTTTCGCCGCCTAATATAACGACGAACATGACCAAATGAATCGTAAAGGGTTCGTAAAAAGTTCCGCGATTATGACTCGAAAGTACTTCGTGGTTTTCAAAGTGTCTCAGTACCACTGTTTCGTTCATGTTCAACGGACACATTTGTGTCACAAAACTAGGCGAAAATTACGTAAAAAAATAAACACAGCGGCGAGTGCGCTGAAACCGCGACCAACCAAATTTAAGCCTCCCAAGGGCGATGGAGTGCAAGCGCCCTCCATCCGCCTGTAAGGTAACTACTGAGATGAAAATGTCTATAAAATATGGTATATTTTTGATAGTTTACATTCCAGTGACATAATCCGCTGGTAAGGTCTTTTTCAAAATTATGAGTGCCATAGAACCTCCTTCTCGTGTAATCACATGAGTTTCACCATTAGTTTTACGAGCGAGTAGGGAACAATTATCAGGCATTTTTTATGTGGATAGATTTATGAGATTTCTACTTCTATTATATAAATTTTGCTTAAGTATGCCGTGCGATGGACCAGCTAGAATTGTGACACTGTGCGAAAAAATAATAGTAGAGTGTATGTTCGCAGCAATACAAACTAAATAAGCAAGCGCAAGCGCAACTCCGAATTTAGTTATTCAGTTGATAGTTCTTTCTTGTATTACGTAGACCATGCCTACCACAGGAGCCATGTCCCTCAAGTTTCTTTACAATTGCCGTTCTCCTAATTTTCTATTCCAGTAACGCAGAACCGAATTACCCAGAGATGAATCCAGAGTTCGAAATTTTCCAGGAGATGTCTAAGGTATGTGAACTAGTAAATATTAAAATACCTTGAAATACAAAAAACAAAAACAAAAACAGTATATTGTGAAATGCTTTACTAACTGTACTATCTGTTCTCGCTGGATATTATGTAGGTTTTAATCTAAATTTGGAGTGTTACGTCCGAGTAATTTAGATTTTACTGTAGAAGTTTCTCACTATAATGGGTTTTATGCCTAGACAAAGTTTAAAATATCCGGTATTAATATTTCACAAACAAAAATACATAAGTATAGGAATATTTTGTGTGACAAATTGATTTATTATTTTTCACTGTTTGGTACCTCATGACCTATAAAAGATAACTATACCGTGTCCTAGCAAATATATGCTCAGCGTGTTACATTGTTGGATTCTCATACATGAAACCTTCGTTTCAATGTTAACGCAGGCGTTCGCGTTCACTGAGGCCTGGTACCCAAAATACAGGAACTCCGATGAAGACCCTGTTTTTGGTAATTCTAAGCGCATAAGGATGCTCTGGGGAGGAGCCGGAAACGAATGGTGGATATCCAATCACAATTGAGTATGGACAAGGAAGCCAGCCCTCGTAAGTATCCCTGTGAGGAATCGAGTGTAACATGTACATGAATTAAGAAAGACGAGACCGTTTGAAGTAGAAAACAGCGCTATATTAGAAAACAGTAAGCCAAGATGAAAACACACTAATTAAATTTACACACGAAAAACAACGAATGGTATGACTTAGGGGAAATAGTTACAGGAATGCACGTTCGACGGATTGTTCTCGCGATGTCGGCACACTGCGTCAATGCTGCTCGCTAAAGGCAGCCCGAAAGTTCACCGTAACAACTTATCGCCTTCTTGTTTCGGGGCGTTGGGTCTTGCGAGGCGTAGTGCGCTGGAGTGGCGACAGAGCACGTACCGCAAAGTCCAGGGTTCAGCCTGAAGCCGGTGAGTCGGAGGCGGCATTGGCACGGCGTCGGCGTCTGGGGTGGCGTGTTGGAATAGACGAGGCCGCTGTGGTCTTGAGGTGTGCCCCGCAACACGTGCACCTGCCTTCAACTCGGGTGAAGGCCTTGCGGGAGCCGGAGGTCAGGCCAGGTGGAAGCCTTGAAGAACCCGGGTCTGGACGCCCGGCGGTTCCCTTCCACACGCTGGTCTGCCCGCTCGAACACACTCCATTTTCTGTTCTCCGCCTTCCTTCTCTTTTTCTTCTTTTTTGCTGGGCGCGTGGCACGCGCCCCGAAGATGACGCGCGCGCACACACAGTTCGTCGCGTGCACAACGCGGCATGAAGATGACCCGGCACGCGCACATACACACCGTCGAAATCCGCGCACGTTACAATCCCTTACAGGCCTCACTCCTTTAAAATCTAACGGAAACCATCAATTCTTTTCAACGTAAACAAGACGTTTCTACGGAAGAAGCGTGTTGCATAGAGGATAAGTAATATTAAAGTATGTGAGATAGAAATAAAAAATGAAAGACGTTTACAATCCCCTGTAACGCCGAATTAAAGCGCAGCTCTTGAGGAGGAGGAGGGGAAGGTACGGAGTGGAGGCTATGCCCCTCCTGCTCATCCGTACCTCCCTCCTCCTCTCCTGCTCGCCTCCTATTTAAGGAAACATTTTCCCGCTAAATTTAGCAGGGAAAATTGTAACCTTAATTTAGCGGTGAAATTTTTCCGCTAAATTGAGCGAGGAAGTTTGCCGCTAAATTTAGCGGGAAACTTACGGCTGAATGTAGCTGGAAAAAATTACCGCTAAAGTTAGCGGGGAAATTTTTCCGCTAAATTTAGGAAAAATTTTCGCTAAGTTTAGCAAGGAATGTTTTCCGCTAAACTTAGCGAGAAAATGTTTCCACTAAATTTAGCTGGGAATTTTTTCCGCTAAATTTAGCGGGGAAATGTTTCCGCTAAATGTAGTGGGAAATTTTTCCGCTAAATTTAGCGCAGACTGTTTTCCGCTAAAGTTAGCGGGGAAATTTAGCGGGGAAATTTACCCATTATGCAACGCGCGGTGACGTCATATTAACGTCATTGGTGACCCTCGTGACATCACACATGACGTCACGTATGACGTCATTATGGGAAACGTCCCATAATGCACCGCGCGAATACGCCGACGGCGACGGCGACGGCGACGCCGCTTAAGCCGGAGACGGGCGCCTGAGAGCTGCGCTTCTAAAACGTTCACTGGTTTAGTTAAATACAAAATTCTGGATATATTACTTATTCCTCTTTTAATAATTAGAATTCAAACAATACATGATGCAGTAGCTCATACAGTATAAATTAAACGCTTGGGAACACAAACTGTGTATTGCTGTACTCAGCATAGAGTGAATATTCCGAAGCTTCCAGTTGTGTCGGTTTTGCGTCAGATAGATCTCCAAGGTTATCTTGTCCCCGGAAACACACAGTATGGCAGCTTCTGTTTTGCTCTTGTTTATTCAGGTTCACTGTCTCAGGATGGGAAAACGCACTGAAAGACAAAGGCAGAACATGCATTGAGGCTGGAGGACAAACTGACGCTATAATTTGAGACATGTCAAAACCTTTTAAAAGAGTTCTGCATAGTTGTATCCTAGGAAACTTTCATGCGATTGGAGCTAGTTCAAACTTGGGTAACTGGATACGAGCATACCTTTAAGCGAGAAAACATTTGTTGGAGTAAGGTGAGCCGAACATAATGTATTAGCAGTACAATTGGGTGTTCGACAAGGCTCTGTTTTGGGTCCCGTCTTATTCTGAACATAGACAGACGATATTGCTGTAGCTATCGACGACAATATTCAACACGATCATTTGCTTATGACTGTCTCATCTACACGGATATCAAATTTCCTAGTGATGAAGCTAAAATAGAACACACATCGCATAAAATTCAATCTTGATGCCGAGAATTGACAATTGACAGTCAACAATGACAAAATCGTTGACATCGGATAGCAAAAAACAAACATATTTTACCCTATCTTTACAACGTCAAAGGTCTATGTTTCAAAGAGTTGAATAGCTTTAAACGCCTATGTGTAATATTAAAAAATAATTCTAAATCGAAAACCATGTCATTCTTATATGTTCCAATCCAAAACATGCGCAATGTATTATAAATATATTTTAGACGCACAGCTATGAGTTTTATGTTTGCGGTTTAGAAAACAGTCATACGACCTCTACTTAAATACGGAAACGTGATATGGGAACCCCGCAAAAAGAAACACGTTGAGAAAATGAAAAAATGTACAAAGACTGGCACCTCACTATATACTTTCTAGATACAAGCACACTTCGATAGTTCTGTGTTAAATGAACTTGGCCTTGAGCTCCCCTGTGATCAACGTAGAAATGCTCGAAAGCAGTTATTTTTAATGATGTATTATGGTCATTTCAATATTGAGCGCACACAAAGTTAGAAGCCCCGGTTAACCTGAACTTTAAAAAATAAACATTGAAAAGTTATCCAGCAATTCAAAGCAGAAGTAATGCGTTTAGTCGTTATCTTTTTCATAAAGGATAGATAACCCAGACAGCACACGACGTCGGGCCAACATTGGTATTTAATTGGCAAAGAATGGTCCAATGTTGGGCCAATGCGGCCATCGCACTACCAATATTGGTGGTACAGTGGCATATACTGGCCAACATTGGCCTGACTTGACCAACGGCTTGCCAACGTTGGTAATCGATTGGCTTAGGCTGGCCAACATTGGCCTATCTCAGCCAATGACTTACCAACGTTGGCAATCAATTGGCTTAGGCTGGCCAACGTTGGCCTATCTCAGCCAATGGCTTACCAACGTTGGCAATCGATTGGCTTAGGCTGGTCAACATTGGCCAATCTCAGCCAATGGCTTACCAACGTTGGCAATCGGTTGGCTTAGGATGGCCAACATTGGCCTGTCTTAGCCAATGGGTTACAAACATTGGTAATCAATTGGCTTAGGCTGGCCAACATTGGTCTATGTTAGCCAATGAGTTGCCAGCATTGGTAATCGATTGGCTTAGGCTGGCCAACATTGGCCTGTCTTAGCCAATGGGTTACCAACATTGGTAATCGATTGACTTAGGCTGGGCAACATTGGCCTGTCTTAGCCAGTGGCTTACCAACGTTATAATTAATTGGCTTAGTTTTTTTAATGTGCTGATCGCGCACGCTGAGAACAGTCTGTAGCTATGGCTCCGGGGGGAACGATTCTTCTGTTTTCACACGCACTGCAAGTTAGCAACTGAATTAGAACGCTGTATGCATTGCGAGCTGTAGCAATTTTGAACGTCCTGAAGAAAAACTCCGTAGTCGGTGACAGGTTAAAAGTAAACGCTGGGGAGGAGATCACCTACTCCCGATCCTTCGCTCTGCAAAAGTGGAAAGAGATAGGAGGAGCTTTTACCACCTGTCACCGACTATAACTAATGCGCGTCATCCCAAAACTGATAGTTATGCTCAGTAAATTTCACACGAAATACAAAATGCACGATTCCTTCAATTTGTGTGTATGTTTATACGGCAAAAAGCATAGTTCCTCTTCTCTTATGCCCATTTAGCGACGCAGCCAGGAAACGTTTCCAAGGGGGGGGGGGAGGCAGGGTTCAACCTCGAAAGCTCCACCCGCCTCCCCAGTACCTACGACACGGGTGTATTGTCAGCTGTATGTGACCTTGAAAATCTCAAAGCAACCCGCTTTGCTGAGCTGCAAAACACGGCCTATAATTAAGACTGAACCGGACAAATATAAAAACAAAAAAGCACTTTTTTAGCAAAAAATAAAACCTTAAAACAAATATCCAGCGATTGATTAAGCAATTACATGTCTTCACGAATAAAAAATCACGTTTAATTAAGATATCGAACACCCTATGTTTGAGGTAGGAGGTGACATAAGTTGATCCGCATTTCAATCTGCAAACAAAGGTTATCACGCAACATATAACAGAAGAAGCTGGGGCATTATGTCTGCTTGCCCAAAAATGACTTCAAAGTGCGTACAAAATACGACAACTGCAGTAATGACCACGGTAGTGACAACGCCCGCAGAAATATAAACTGTAATAGAGCCAATGGGTTACCAACGTTGGCAATCGATTGGTTTAAGCTGGCCACCATTTGCCTGTCTTAGCCAGTGGCCTACCAACGTTGGTAATTGATTGGCTTAGTCTGGCCAACATTGGCCTGTCTTAGCCAATGGCTTACCATCATTGGTAATCGATTGGCTTAGGCTGACCAACGTTGGCCTGTCTTAGCCAATGGGTTACCAACATTGAAAATGTGTTGTCGGAAGGTATCAGGGTGCCTCGTTTTCTGGAACCGAGCTTTAAAAACGAATGAAGTACTCTAGGCAATGAAAATCACTGTTGTAAGAAGGCGTCTTGATAAAAAGGCTGCTAGAAAGACGCTGTAATTAAATAAGTTATTCATGAATTAAAACTAATTGGCAAACTTTTTTAAATACTTATTTGAGGGCAAAGGTGTCAATTCGAAAGTTGTAATTTGAATAGGTTCTTGATGAAGGAGTTTACAACATGGTACACCCCAGGCAGCACACTTGATTAGACTAGCTATGGGGCCAAGATTGGGCCTTGGCCGTAGTAGACTGGACCAGGACTGCCCAGGGAATTCGGTCAACTGCCAGCATGGCAGTTCACCGAATTCACTGTATTTCCGGGCACCGGAATTACACGGAACTGCCAGGGAAGGGATTTTCTTGGCGCCTTTTGTCTCTTTTTGGTCCGAGCCGACCAGGGTAGACAGGCGGGCGGCCACCAACATTTAAAAATTTTGTGGCGCTTCACTGTATTCACTGGCCCCAGGATTCCACGGAACCACAACGGAGTGCTTTTGGGTGTAGTTTATTGGCTTTGCAGGATTCAGTGCGCCAAGGAACGACTGACGTTGTCACGAAGCTCTCTAGAAAAGCGCAAATCTCGGAAAACCAAAAGATCAGTTCATTAGTGTAGAGAGCGAGCCGAATGAACGCAATAATAGTGTGAACAAATTGATCCCTCCATGATATTTACAGCATTCATGTCCCAAATCGCCACATCTGAAACTGGAAAAACCTGCGAGATAATTTTCTCTGCTTATTTTTCAACATCACGCATCGTCGCAACGGTTCACGTACTTCGCGGCTACTCTGCTTCAACTTAGAATGAACCGCAGCACATGCTACGGGCTCTCTTGGCCTATCAAGCGCCAAAAGGTTGCGATGCTGCGCGGGAGATGCGCCAAGCACTGCAACGGCTCCGCAGGCGTTTGCAAGGTCTCAACGACAAAGCAGCCTCTTGTAACACCAGTGAGCTAACGGTGCTCGGAATTCCCACGCTCACATTTCAGCAGAGCGAGCGCGGTCAGCCAGATCGAGGCGCAGTCGGTTCTCATGCCGCGATTGCTACGCCGTTGCTCTGTCTTGCACCGACATTCGAAACAGCTCGCTCGAGGCTGCATGCGGGCCAAATATACGAGTCTATAGCGCGATATAGAGTCGTTACAACGTGTAAAAGGTAGTCCTCACCTCGACAGGGGCGCAACTAGCGGCGCTATGTCCGTCGACGCCCACGTCGAGAACGACGAAATATACATTAAAAACACTTTTTAACACCCGAAACAAATGTTTAATTACTTAATCGTGAATTTTGCGCCACCTTAGGGACGTCCTATTACCTCACTGTTCTGCAAATTCCTCAAATATGCAGACGCTATTGCTGATATTTTTCTTTTTTATTATTCTGCGATATGATAAGTCGTTAGCACTTTCGAGCCTAGAACCTCTCCTTATGTTGTCATCGTTTTGTTAGATTCGCGTTTTTTTTTTTAACTTCGGCTTTGGGGATCTCTGCATCTGTGTTGCATTTATGATTACATGGTTTAAGAAATGGTACAGTTTTTGTTACATGTACACAACCCTCGCGAAACAAAAAATCTGTTATTAGCGTGCTGCGAAATATACGGCACAGCTTACTTCTGAGTAATATTTTTTCTTTGTAATTTCAGTTTATTAGGGGACATCGTGCGCAGAAAGAAGACGCGGTTATTTTTGCATTTTAGTTTAGAGTGTGGGTTTTACGGCGTAAAACATAGCATCTTCATACCTCCCGTTTTCGGTTAACATTTGGGAAGGGCAGTTCCTAGAACTTTTCTTGGCAATGCAGTGGAAAGGAGAAGAGCCCGCGCACAGCTTTATTCAGCGCTCAAAATGGGAGAGGGATCGCGGGTCTGTATCTTCCACTGCATTGTCAAGAAAAGTTGTCGCCGAGTAGCCCTCGTGCTGCTGTCCTGTTCACTCGGTATTGACAGCAGAGTAGACGCTATGCGTATCTTAGGCCAAGCGTGTCTCCGGTTACGGTCACGTGACTATAGTCTCCAAGCGGGTCACAAGGCAGAGCACGGCACCTGCCTGAAGTACACTGCTTGGTAGACCACTCACATAGCATCCACTGCATTATCTACTTTGGGACGAACTCACAAAAGTATCCACTGACAAAGCCTCTCGCTGTGTTCATTGTTCGGATGACCCTCGAAGATAAGCCTTTTGTAGACGCACCCTCCTGGGGACCTTGAAGAAGCAGGATGCACGCGAAATGCTGGAGGGAGGGGAATGTTTCCTCCTCACCTCTCCAGCAACCCATCTGCTTCCCCCTACGAGCATTCCTTTCCCTGGCCCTGACTGAACTTTTAGCTGCGGCCTGTGTGGCTCAGTGTTTGAAAAGTCCTACGCGTATATCGGCAACAAGCGATTTCTTCGAAGAAGTCACAGAAATTCTCGTGATGTGGTTTGGTTCGGCAAATGACAGCTTGTACCGCATCGTGTTTAATCTTCACGGAGCCCTACCATCTCGTTTGTGTGTGTACGTGGTTGTTCTCCAGTGCCCATATCGACAAATATCTCGGAATACATCTTTCAAGTCCGCTAATTTTTTGGTAAGTGCACGGCAACCTGCTTGTTGGCAACGAGTGACCGCTGTTCTACGGGTACTTTTCCAGATTATCTATAGAATTAGGCAGTGTCTATTCTCCCGGCAGCCGGGACAACAATTTTTCCGAAATTCTACGGAGAGTCGCCTCCCATTAGCTGCCTGAAATCATGCAACTCCCTGTAGAATACTGACTTTCTACTTCTCCCGGCTGTTCGTGGAAACACGTTTCATAGACAACTTTTCATGGACACACGTTTAATGGACACGTTTCGTCGACACTAACATATCACCGACACTCGCTACGCGAATCGCACGCTGCGGGGAAATCTTTTAGCGGAAGTGGTAAGGTGTCTGCCTCATATACAGCGGGACCCTAATTCAATCCACCAGTGTGGGCTTATTTTTTTTCTCAAACATTTTTTAAGCATTTGACGATATTTACAACATGTTTTTTTTTATGATTAACACTAAAAAAATCGAATGTTGTGGACGAAACTTTGCTGAATTAAATGGTATGGGACTGCGCCCTTCCCGGAGGTGAATGGAGGACATAGGCCGGGGAAAACAAATTCCGCCAGTTTCGGACGGCGCGTGTATCACAGTCTGTGGCTGCTCATTAGAAAAATATTAACCCAATTGTCCCACCTGTACACGCCGCTTCCCAGCGGCACGCCGGCGGCCCAAGCCTCGCTGTCCTCCATTCACCCGCCGAATGGGAGTCTCATACCATTTTATTCAGCGAAGTTTCGTTGACAACATTTTTTTTTCAGCGTTAATCGTAAAAAAGAAATGCCGTCGGTATCGCCAAATGCCTAGAAAAAAAAAGTAATCCCACACTGACGATTAAACCAGGGTCCCGCCGCATAAGAGACGGACACCTTACCAGGGAGTTACTCTACAGCTTCAAATAGTTGTTTTCACAATTCGTTTTATACGAGACCCAATAGAGGGTGTTAAGAATGGAACCTTCGGCGACCTTCTTCCGAGTTTCAACGCGGCGGAAACGAGTCATGATCTGTCCGGGAACGTCGCCTGCTGGACGGGGCCTACGCGAAACGAGTCTCGAGGAGTACGGACCCGGCGCCTACGTGTCTGCGCCTGCGGAGACAGGTCTCGACGCGCCCGTGACGTCAACGGGACGTGTGTGCGTGCGTGCGGCTTGGTGCGCTCCGGAAGGGGAGAGAGGCCGGGCCTAACTGCGGAGAAGACAGGTCTCGACGAGTCCGTGACGTCAACGGGACGTGTGTGCGTGCGTGGGGCTTGGCGCGCTCCGGAAGGGGAGAGAGGCATGACCTAATTGCGGAGGACCATGGCTACGACGCACTTCTGGCTACGACGCGGCGGACTTTGCTACGACGCACTTGACGGCGGGTTGCTGCTGCGCACCTGCTGCCCTGGCGGGGAGTGAGGGAGAAAACGGACCCTATATAAGGCGGAGCGCGAGTCTGCTCAGGAGTTCTCTCGGATTTGACGACTGTATCGCAACCATGTAATTAAACCGTTCGTTACGTTACCAATTCTCCCACCTCCACTGGACCCCTGGGTTCTTCACTTCGGGGAATGGTCGTCGTCACGAGCCAGGAAGCTCCCGGACGTGCGGCATAAACCCCGCCTCTAACAACTGGTTGGCAGCGGTTGGGATCGGACCATGCGACATCGTGCTACATCTGCGGGTGAGCGTTTGGACTTTGCTTTGAGATTCGCCAGGCTTCAGATTATGGGTAATTAATTTTGAACTGCTGGGAATCCTTAGTGTTTGACTCGTGCGCTAGGTTTAGGTACAACCTCGCGACAAGTTTAAGAACAAAGCCAAAGCTAAAGAGCAGCGATCATGGATCTAATGAGGTTACTGAGAACAGATTTATTCTGTTTATGTGAAGAATTGGGTGTGGAGGTGGAGCAAAAGATGAAGAAATCTGAGATCAGTAAAGCGATTTCAGAGAGCGCAGAAGTAGAGGAAATTAAAATTGCGTGGGAACTGCTTCTGAACGCTAAGAGCGAGGCTGCAGCGAGAGAGGAGCGGGAGCAGGCTGCAGCGAGAGAGGAACGAGAACGAGAACGAGAGCAGGCTGCAGCGAGAGAGGAACGAGAACAGACTGCGGCGAGAGAGCGAACGAGAGCGAGAACAGACTGCGGCGAGAGAGGAACGAGAGCGGGAGCAGGCTGCAGCGAGAGAGGAACGGGAACGGGAGCAGACTGCAGCGAGAGAGGAACGAGCAGCGCTAAAAAGGTTAGAGTTAGAGATGGAACAACAGCGATTAAACTCACAGAACAGTAGAGTTGGGACTCCGGTGCGAGCAAGTGAGACCGAGTCGTATCAAATGAAGAAGCTCATGCAGCCGTTTAAAGTTGGGGAAGACGTGGGCCTGTTCTTAGTGAACTTTGAGAGGACATGTGAGAAGTTGAGCTTCGCCCCAGAAACGTGGCCGCAACGGCTTTTGACTTTGTTGCCCTGTGAGGCTGCAGAGGTTGTCGCGCGCCTTAGTGCTGGAGACGCGGACGACTACGACAAGGTGAAGTCCAGCCTTTTGAAACGGTACCGCCTTTCTGCCGAGGCGTTCCGTCAAAGGTTTAGAAACGCATCCAAAAAGAGCAGCGAGGGCTACTCGGAATTCGCTTACGGGCTTAAAACCAATTTGATAGAATGGTTGAAGAGCGAGGAAGTGTACGAAAGCCGAGACAAGGTAGTCGAGTGTGTGTGCCTCGAACAGTTCTTTCGTAGCATTCCGCAGTCAGTCAAGCTCTGGGTGCAGGACAGGGTAGGAGTCGACTCTGTCGAAAGGGCCGCTGAGCTAGCCGAGGAGTACGCAACGCGTAGAAAGCTGAGCGGAGAGGAAAGCGAACCCGGCCGGAGCGATCAGCGCAAGACCTTCCGACAGGGAAACGGCTCGCGAGAAAACGGGCCCGAGAAGCCCGAAGCAGGACAAAAGGTCCCAGAAAAGAGCGCAGAACACTCGAACGGAGACGAGGCGCGGAAAAGCCAAACAGGGCAGTTCGAGGCTAGGAAGCCGTTCCTGTGCTACAACTGTCAGGAGCCGGGACACACAGCGGCCAGATGTAAGAAACCGCGGGTTGTGTTCTCGACCGTGACCGGTAGTGACGAGGACCTGGAGCTCCTTCGTCCCTATCTTCACGAGCTCCAGGTAAACGGAAAGCCGTGCAGGGTGCTTCGTGACAGTGCAGCGACGATGGACGTTGTTCATCCGTCGTATGTAACGACATCCGATTTTACTGGAAAGGTAGTTTGGATCAAGCAGCTGCTCGAAAAGCACAGTGTCTGTCTGCCTATGGCGACGGTAAGGATAACTGGCCCGTTCGGAGAGCTAGTGACAGAGGCGGCTGTCTCGCAAACAGTCCCGTTGGAGTATCCTTATTTGTTTTCTAACCGGTCAGAATTCCTGCTGCGCGAGAGGGGTCAACAACTGGGAGAGGGACTAGTTCAGTCAGGTACGAGGTCCAAATCGCGTCAGCTCGCCCCTTTGTTGACGAGTGATCCAGAGCCAGAGGCAGCTGTCGGGGAGCAGGCACTACCAGAGTTCGAGGCAGAGAAACGGGATGAGAGGGACCAGGTTGTAGAACAGCCTGACCTCGTAGCACTAGAAAGTGTACGCCGTCCCAACGAGCCGGCGAAAAAGGCGGAGGAAGACGGGATCAGTGAAAGATCTCTCGTAGCTCCGGCGTCACGTAACTTTGGTCCTCTGCTACGAGTAGACAGAGTGTCTTTGACAGTCGAGCAGAAGAGCGACCCTAGTGTGTCAGGGTTTCGCGGTACAGCTCAGGAGATTGCTAGGACCAATGTGACGGGGCATGAAAAAGGCGGATTGTTTTATCGGCGCTATAAGGACCGCATTTTCACGTCTAGAAATCACGTGAAAATCGATCACTACGACTTCAGGGCAAGAAAAAGGAAAGGCAAATTTAACGGCAATGCCGATGGGTTGAGCAGATTTTTCTGATATCACAAAAAGCGGGAGTGATGATCTCAGAGGTCTCCGTCATCCACGGGAATGAGGATCAAAGTGGGGGCACTTCGTTAAAACCCCAACAAGACCTCACAAATTGCAAAAAGTTTTTGTCTTTTGTATTTTGTTCATTGTGACCTCGTTGGAAAAATGAGTTGTGTTTTGGCGACAGCGGGTCTCGATACCCGCATTTGTCCTAAGGTTTTAAATTTGTAGTTTTTTTGCAAATTTTTGTAATCCGTAGTCCAGTCTGGCGGGTCTCTGGCGAATTCCGAGCGTTTGACTGCGGTGTGGCGTGGTGTTGTGTGGGACGTTTCCGCTAATGCCTCCGTTGTAAGAGGTTTGGGAGTTTGTTGGGTGCTTGCAGCGTCTTCTCAAGGCCTACTCCAAGCCCACCTCTTCAGGCCAGCGATCGTACCACCGGCCTTTCGAGGTTTCCCTGGCCCCGGAGGGGCTGTTAAGAATGGAACCTTCGGCGACCTTCTTCCGAGTTTCAACGCGGCGGAAACGAGTCATGATCTGTCCGGGAACGTCGCCTGCTGGACGGGGCCTACGCGAAACGAGTCTCGAGGAGTACGGACCCGGCGCCTACGTGTCTGCGCCTGCGGAGACAGGTCTCGACGCGCCCGTGACGTCAACGGGACGTGTGTGCGTGCGTGCGGCTTGGTGCGCTCCGGAAGGGGAGAGAGGCCGGGCCTAACTGCGGAGAAGACAGGTCTCGACGAGTCCGTGACGTCAACGGGACGTGTGTGCGTGCGTGGGGCTTGGCGCGCTCCGGAAGGGGAGAGAGGCATGACCTAATTGCGGAGGACCATGGCTACGACGCACTTCTGGCTACGACGCGGCGGACTTTGCTACGACGCACTTGACGGCGGGTTGCTGCTGCGCACCTGCTGCCCTGGCGGGGAGTGAGGGAGAAAACGGACCCTATATAAGGCGGAGCGCGAGTCTGCTCAGGAGTTCTCTCGGATTTGACGACTGTATCGCAACCATGTAATTAAACCGTTCGTTACGTTACCAATTCTCCCACCTCCACTGGACCCCTGGGTTCTTCACTTCGGGGAATGGTCGTCGTCACGAGCCAGGAAGCTCCCGGACGTGCGGCATAAACCCCGCCTCTAACAAGGGAAACTGCCGGCATTTGTTTCCCCGAGCTATTGGGCCGGCTACCGGCAAAATATCCACTTCCTTTTTTCGCGGGTGTGTCACCGGCAGGCAGACCCGTCCACGCAGCTTCGCGGCGACGTTCTGCGAAATTACTCATTACAAGAATGTTAACCCACGCGTCCCACCCTACATGCCATTTGCGGCGACATTTTTGGGTAACTTCTTACCAGAAAAAACGAAAAAAGGTAATCATAATATTTTGTAAAACAATCTGCTGATGAAACAGCGTGTCAGTGAAACGATCTGTAAATGAAACGTCATTCGATGAACTGACTGCCACCACCAATGAGAGGTGTCTGTCAGAAGAATTTCGGGGAAAATATTTTTCCAGCTGCCGGGAGAACAGACAATCTGGCCTAGAATTACCCCGGTTCTGTTTGCTTTGCAGTCTTTTCAGCTGTATAAAAGCTTAGCAGTACCTCCTTACATTTCGCAAATCACTTGCACGTTTGTACTTCTCTACAAAACATGCTGTGTGTAATAACCTTCTAGGAGATTTGAAGAGAATATTTTGTGTCTGTTTTGCTGCCCGTTACAAACTCATATGCGAGTATTTTTTCTTTACGCGTTTCCTTCGTGTATTAAGTAGGTTAATTCTTTTCGGGACGTTTCAGATAAGTTTCAGATATCCAACCTTCCAGACGATACCCATTCCGGGTTAACGAATAATTCGCATGGGTGCCAGATGCTAGATCGAGAGCGATTCATTTCAGCAAGCATTTGTCAGCGGAGGGATGCCGCGGCTAGGCTTCTGCTAGAGCAAGTGAGCCAGCCCTGCCTTTCGTGGCTCGATCGCGTCTGTTCATTTGCTTGTGCATGATCTATTCAGTTAGATAGTTCAGAAAGAGCTAATGGTGGCCAGTCATCCTTGACTTCACGACGACTTCGTTGAGGTTGCGGAAGAACTTTTAGTCTATTGTGAGCCAAGCTCTTCAGAACATTGCGATGCTACAGAAACAAGTGAACTTATGTAGAGCCTTGGCCCTGTTAAGAATGGAACCTTCGGCGACCTTCTTCCGAGTTTCAACGCTGCGGAAACGAGTCATGATCTGTCCGGGAACGTCGCCTGCTGGACGCGGCCTACGCGAAACGAGTCCCGACGAGCCCGGGATCATCGCCTGCGTGCCTGGGCCTGCGGAGACAGGTCTCAACGAGTCCGTGACGTCAACGGGACGTGTGTGCGTGCGTGGGGCTTGGCGCGCTCACGAAAGGGAGAGAGGCACTGACCTAATTGCGGAGGACCATGGCTACGACGCACTTCTGGCTACGACGCAGCGGACTTTGCTACGACGCACTTGACGGCGGGTTGCTGCTGCGCACTTGCTGCCCTGGCGGGGAGTGAGGGAGAAAACGGACCCTATATAAGGCGGAGCGCGAGGCTGCTCCGGAGTTCTCTCGGATTTGACGACTGTATCGCAACCATGTAATTAAACCGTTCGTTACGTTACCAATTCTCCCACCCTATTGGAAAAACGTACGAGAAACATACCTGCTGCTCAACAGTTCTGGTATGACACCTCTATAATTTCTTGTTATTATCGATGCAGCTAGTTTGGTTTGGCGTTCTGCATAACTGGAGACACCGGCACCGCTATGGCTCCGCCTCTTTCTACACAGGCAACCAGTTTGCTTACCGATATGAAATCGGTGTGCCTGGTATGATTTTGCGTCCGATGACGTAGGCGACCGCCAACTTTCCACAAAACGCTTATACCATTGGACGACCGCTATCACAAAATCATCCATGCAGAGAGGCGACCGCCGTCTTCCAAGAAAAACGTCCATCGTTTACCAACGGTATCGTTACATATACCATACATGTCGAAACGGAACATAGACCGACGTTGAGCTCACACAAATTCCTCGGTCAACTCTTCACGGCGACGTCTTGGGGCGACTGTCTCGAATAATGTGCTCCACAAGTATTTGACAGCCGCATCAGCCGTACCGGAAAGCAAAGCCAACGTGCACACAACAAACCGATCGTGACACCAAGCCGAGGATACCGCGTCACCGGTCGACAGCGGCAAACGGCCCGTTGCTCGTATTGTGGGCCGTGACTCATACTCGGCCAACTCGGCGACTTTTCGTGGCTCCTCTCGTCGCCTGAACCAGCCGCAAACCCACCACCCCGCAACCGTTGCCGGCGTCGGAGAAGAAAAGCGAAACCGAAACGTAAAGCTTCCGCCCGGTGGCTTCCGCTGCTGCGGCTTTGCTAACTTCCCGGCTTCCACGCTTCCAGTTCCCGTCGCCGCGAAGATGGCGTCGTAGTGGCGTGGGGGTCGTCGGCTCGTTTTACGTTTTACGGGACAGCTGTTTGGCGGTCCGCTTCTAGTGCGACTCTGGTTCTCAACTTGACGGCGCCTCTCATAGTTCAACCAGGCGTGGTCAGCGAAGCGCAGCGAGCTCGCCTCGTCCGATCGCCGGAGACTTCGAAGTTCGCCCAGTTCGCCCGTAAGGTTTAGGATCCGAAGGCGCCTGTCTCCGTGAAGCGGTAAGCGAATCTCATCCCGTTTTCGTTCTGCTTTTAAACTATGTTAGGTGCGCTTCAGTGTAAACATGTGTGCCAAGTGTTCGTGACAATTTTGAGCTAAAGTAATAGACGATTTGCTATTTTCCCAAGCGCCCCGGCCCGCGCGCGAGGAAATGTCGGAGAGATTGTCCCTCGCCTGGCCGCTCTGCCTTGAGATCGCATGCCGCTTGCCTCCTCTTAATCCTCTGTTTTTCGATTCCATTACCTATTTTTATCGGTTCAAGTGTATTTTTTATTGCTTTTAAGTGTTTGTATTCTCTTCTGCGCGTGATATTTCTTGTATATATATAGTATTTGTGTCTTTATTTCGCCTTTTTCGACGGGAGTGCCGACGGACAACACGCCGCTTCGCGCGTTGTCGCGTACATGTCATAGGGGTAGGCAGAGCTCTGAATCAACAATCGCGACGCGAGAGCCGAGTGCGCTGTGATTTGGCCGCCCGCGATCGCTCTGTTAATTCGCACTGTAGCGTATGCCTGCGAGTGCCGCTTACTTGACCAACATACAGCACACCGCTTTGTCGCCGCGAACCATTTGTCCGAATGTTTGCGAAGCTGAGGCATATGCAACGCTGCGGCGCCTGACAACTGCGCGCTGCGGCGCGAGCCGTTCGCAAGCGCCGGTGGCCCAACGTAGCGGCTTGTATGCGCTTATGGTATGCCTTCTTAATCTATCTGCTAGGCGGTTGTCAGTTGCAAACAACCTCTTTCAAGTGCTGACAACTGCGCGCCGCTGTGTGCAGTTGCCAGGCGCCGCAGCGTTGGATATGTCAAACGGTGTTACGGT
>JAZHYW010030912.1:0-11785 GCA_037355805.1 Ixodes ricinus | reverse complement strand
ATCATGGCCGCTCGTTCGAGATTTACGTATTGCTTGACGAGCGACGGTAACTCCATGTGCTCCGGTGGAACATTTCTTCTCCAGCGAGAATGTATACACCAACCTCCGCAGTCCGGAGGGGCCTTCAAAGTCCGAGTCCACATGCTTGGAGGAGCAGCGGCCACTGGCGACCTGCGGGGGCGAAAGACAACACCCACACTCGGCCACGCTGCTTCTTACCGGAAGCTTCTCCGTCGGCAATAAAGTTGGGAAATGGATACATACACCGGCACGCGCCATTCAGCGGTTTTCTTCGGCGACAGCGGCACACGGAGAGCTGTAACGTGGCCGCCATTTTTGCGACGAAAGCGTATGAAACCGAAACTAAAGAGAATGACCTGGTACCTAGTATTGGCGGCTGGCAACTCTTTTTGCGTAAGCTAAAAAAATCCCCTGATGAAAATATTTTTATTTTTCTTCAAAAGGATAAAAAAGTTAAACTTGTAAATAGCCGCGACTACTAAAGAATTTAAATGTTTCTTGGTTGCCGTTGCCTAACGACAGCCGAAACCGTCCGCATTTGGAACAAGGCCGACAAGGCGCACAAGAGTGGTCACGAACATTGCGAATGGTCGGCTGTGGGCTGCTTCTTTGCTGCGCAGCCGCCGCATTTTCTCCAAGCTTTCAGCGCCTCGTTTGACAAAGCAGTTTGCCGCCGTTTCTGGGAAGTTATAATCAACCAGTGCTGCGCTCCTGCCCCGTAATTATTGGGAAACCTTGGGAGTAACCTTTGAAACTCGCATCCTCTCGCGTCGATGCTCTGCATGCTTCGCCCAAGGAAGAGCCGACACTCCCCTTATGGGAAGCTCACTGGCATGCCTCAGAAAGCCGCTGTTTCTCGACACGACGACGGAGTGACCGAGGAAGGCGCTTCCCAAAGAGTACCGGGACTACGTCCGCAACTTGAGAAACTGGGAACAGAGCGTCAAAATGAAGGACTCAGAACTTCGCTCTCTCAAATCCAAGCCAGTCCCCCACGGTGAGCGCCGGTTCAATCGCGTAAATTGCGTCTAAACACCACTTACTGGCTGTAGCGCGAACCGAAGGTAGATAATGGTGCACATGCCTTCTTGGACTTTCGTGATCGTTTATTTATTTATTTAGTATTCGCGCTTCAACGTGGAAACGTCTCGGCTGTAGACATTATCACACGAGACATATCCTTCCCGCAATTTAATCCCTGCCTTCACGTGATGCTGTGAATGTGAGTGCCCAGTAGTGAACTTGGTTGTTTTTGGGGAGGTAAGCGGGACCGATTGAATTACTAGTGGCAAAATTTCTGTGCTTTCGCAAGTGTATTTCACTTTGATAAAGGGCCATAAGATTCTGGGAATCTTGTAGGAGTTAATGTGGTCACAGGAACCGCTTTCTGACCAAGGCGTAGATGCACCGTAAGACCTAGCTGGAGGCGACGTGCCCACCAGTACATGGGTCGAACTGCTACGGACATGGACACCCCTATTCGCCTTTTCACGGAGCCACAGAAGCAGAATAGACTTTTGCGGAGCACACAGTGCCGTCTGCTGCACCGAAGGGTTGCTGGAAACTGGCCGTAGCGGACGGCAGAAGCAACTTTGGATGCAAGGGAGGAAATTCTGGCGAGGGCAGGCAAGCAACTGCATTGCCGTCTCTTTCTATCGTGGTAGATGCTGCAGAGGCTAGGAGAAGCATGCAGGACATTCCTACAATTAAGTTCCGCACTTTGCTCGCAGCCTTTTGGTATTTTCGCGAAACATCTGTTGGCTATTCATCTAGCGCGGAACCTTTGGCAATGGCTGTCGTTGAAGGAAAGGGCTGGCGTTAGTACAATGCCTGGAATGCGTCTTTGACCGGTTTGTTCTGTGTCCCGTCCCACCCATACATCAAAAGTGGTCCCTAGTGGCAACAAACAATATCACAGAGGTCGGCGTGTCGTGCTGTCAGATGTCGTAATCCTGGCAGTTTGTGCCAAAAGACCTGGCAAAAAGTATGAGTGAACGTCGCTGTCGTCGCAGAGTGCGACGCGACTCCTGGCTACCGAATCTTCCGTGGAGTGTCGGGCTGGAGCGAAACCTGCAGCAGATTAGGCATCAGCCACATCCGGTACCGCTGCTGCGACGCCACCGGGATCGCGACCGGCCACGACACGAGGAAGTTGTGTGGCGTCACAGGGCAGAAACTGAAGGACCACTTTTTAGGACGCAATAAACACGCCAGACGAAGGACGCGCCCCAAGCGACATGGCGTCAGTAGCAGACCGAGTAATTTGCCGCTTTGGACGACATTTGAGGAAATGAGATAGGAACTGGTTTTATCTGAATTCTCTAATAGTCCCGTTTCAAACATCCGTGTAAAATCCCGCCCTCGTCTCCGCAGCATCTGTCGCGTGACGCTGAAGAAGGCGAGCAAGGAGGAGGGTAGCACAGTTTTCCGCATACCCTCACCCACTCATCTGCATTTTGTCCGTCCCCACCGTCGTCTGTGACAGCCGGTTCTGTACTATCGTGGACACTGTTAGCTATAACACGGCAGCGGCGGCCGGCCCGTACCCCCAGCGCCCCATAGCAGGCGCCGTCCGAAACTCCGCGCATGCGCCGTGTGGCGAACTCGCTCTTCCCGCCTGCGACCACACCCTCGCTTTGTCGTCTGCTAGGCACAGAGCAGACGACGCCACAGGGCTTACCAATTTTCGCAGAATACGGTTCAGCGAACCACCGCGAAAGAGGTGCTTACGGTTGATTCCCTGACTCCGCTGGCTAAGGATGATCATCGCCACTAAATGTAATATCACGATAGAATAAATTTTTTAATGGGACAAACTTGCAGTTATACTCCTTTTCACTTTAGGTCTAAGCGCAGTGGTCGCTACGAGACGATAGGGCCAACCAGGCAGTGACAAAAGCACACATTTTGCACCTCATTGGGTCCTCCAATGCTGCACTCCGTTACGTTGCACCTTTGCCGCTATTTGATTGGCTCTGTCGTTTTGTAGTGCACGCTGAGCTCGGACTTAAGGTGAAACGGAGTATAACAGTCTATTTCTGCATCACACATGCTGCGCTCATGCTGGTTTGCGAACGCATATCGCTAAACATGCATTGCAAACGCCTGTTTCTAAAAAAGCAAAAAAAAAATCATAGACAGGGGTAATGCTTTAATGACTCTGCAATCTGCCTCAATAAAAATCGCTGGTTGAAATGAGTTTGAGACCAGTTCGCTATGACGAGGGCACCAGACGAGCAGCACTGTGGCATCGCCTGCTCTGCGCCTAGCCTAGCAGACGACAAAGCGGGGGTGTGCTCGCAAACGAGAAGAGCGAGTCCGCCACACGGCGTATGCGCGGAGTTTCGGACGGCGCCTGCTTTGTGGCGCTGGGGGTACGGGACGGCCGCCGCTGCCGTGTTATAGCTAACAGTGTCACGATAGTACCTGCAGTTCCTGGAATTCTTTGGCACCTGGATGCTGCTGCACGTTTGCAGCAGGTCTATTCGACTGGTGCGGTGGGCACCAGGTATATAATCCGGGCCTCATCCCGTACATTGCACTTACTATACATCAGCGCTTCAGCTTGTGCCTGAGATGCAATCGCAGAAAAATCTTTGCTCATCTTCTCGTGTCACCAGTGAGGAAATTGTCCCAATCTAAAGAAGATGCGTGTCACGCTTTGGTAACATTGAACAAAAGCAATTTTAGGATTGGGAACCGTGGAGCCAAGGGATACTTTCACGCCATGGATTGTCTGTTCATGACCACGGCTCAAGTCAGTCACAAATTGTATGTGTTTGAGTTTAGATTGGTGCTTTGTCACACACTTTTGATTTTGTAACTTGCCCATGTCATGATGTGTGACCCAGATTTGACCCTATAACTGAAAAGTTTGTGCCTGACCATTGTCAATGCTGAACTCCCTACACCCCGGATTACTCTACAGGCTTCATTTTAATTAAAGCTCACAGTCAATCTGCTTAACATTTAAACTAAACTGACTGAAAAAAACAAACAAAAAAACCTCTGGAATGTTTCCACTGCATTTGCTGTACACTGTTTTTCAGGAAAATATTAATTGGCGTGGGATAAATCGGAAGTATTATGGTGTTGGGCTCGGGTGCAAAGCCGTTCGCTTGAGGTTTGTAATTGATTGTGGTATTAAAGCCACCTAGCTACAGTCATGTCTCGTTAATATAGACACCATTATGGTGTCTATATTATTATGATGATATTATTTTGATATTTGACAAACAAGTATGATAAATTGTCACTTCCGTTTTGACTCGTGCGGCAACAAACAAAAGCTGCCATTTTCTGTTCAAAGGGGCTTGGTGTCACATATTTTTGTTTCAAACGTGTCAGTTCCTCCAAAGGCCGCCGCTGCTCGGCGAAGGGCTGCAGTGCTCGTAATGCGTCGAGCAGCGGCATCGCTTTGGGGGAACCGACATCTTAGAAATTAAAACATGAAACACCGCACCCTTTGAACAGAAAATTTATTTATTTATTTATTGATACTGTCAGCCCTAGACAGGGCTTTTACACGGAGTGGGTAATACAATGCAGTAAATCACATACATGCACTCAACAATACACAATAAAAAGAAAAAAGAAGAACGGCGGCAGAGAATACTGTAACATGCTGCGACAAAAAGCACCAGGAAAAAAATGCTGCTATTAAATGACTTTCTGACTAGACAGGCAATGACACAGGATCGAAGTGCTCAAGTACTTTTACAGATTAACGCCAACACTAACACAAAAAAATGATAGGAATGGACTCTGAGGTTGGGAGTAGAACACCAAATAAGCATCGTGATTAATGAACACTTACGACGTGTGACAAAGTACTATGCTCTGGACGTTTTTAACAAACTCATTAACTGAGGTTAGGGTGACAGTGCCACTTGGCAGAGCATTCCACTCCGTAATCGCTCTAGGAAAGAAACTATACTTGAAGCAATCGTTTCTAACAGACGGCTCTCTTATGTACATTGAATGACTGAGCCTTGTGGATTCACCAATGTGTATGTCCATGTAATTAGATTTTTTTATGCAAATTAAATCATGAAAAATTAAGAACAAAAACTTTATGCTTTCACACTTTGTTCTTAATTCAAGAGCTGGGAGCTCGGCACGACAGCATAGATCAGTGGTAGAATCTGTGCGGTTATAGATGAATCTAGCTGCAAGCCGCTGCTGAAGCTTTTGTTTGTTATCGTATGAGTCAAAATGGAAGTGACAATTTTCTTACACTTGTTTCTCAAGCATCAAAATATATAGTTAAAAAAAAGAAGTGCAACAAAAAAACGAAGATCAATAAATAACTTTTAGAGCCTATAGAAAGCTCCCAAAAGAGCGCAAGCAGGCAAGCACCACGTGACTAGTGGCCAGTTACATGACAGCCAGTTGCCACTTTTCTGCGGGCTCCCACAAGCGCCAACTACAAATCTGTTTTGTGCCGTAACTATTGCTCTAAAAATTTGTTTTCTCATTGTAAATTTATTTTTATGACATCCTTTTTCCATTCATGCTGTTTGAAAAACAAGTTTTTTTTTCTTCCTATATGTTCTTTAAAGAGATACTACAACAAAATTTTGGCGCTTATTTTTTGGTCTAAATGCATTCAAAGGACCAGTATCATATCGGACACACCAATATCCTGCTAAAAAAGACAGGAAAAGGAATTTTAAATGAAATTAAACGATTAGCAAAGAGCACCTGGTGGATGTCGCTAACGCCTCGCTTGTAATGCCCGTCTAGGAACCTTGACAGCTAGTGACGGTGAGTGTCTCGCCTCCAGCCATCACGAGAGAAGAGGGGAAGGAGGAACTCCCCTCTCCCCGAGACTCTCTTTCTGTGTCCCAGAAGTCGCTATTGTCCCTCTACAAGATTATAGAAGATTAACCCGTCACTCAAAATTCGTACAAAAGCAGCCGCTTCGGTGGCTAAAACGACAAGGCCGTCCTTACAACGTCAGCCTCGCCGCAGCTTTGCTCATCCCAAGACGAACTACGTCACGATTGCGTCGGATGTCACGTGCTCTGTGCTGGCTGTTCTCCGAGCGCTTGCCAGATTTGCCGTTTATAACGAAGAATACAGCCACCAGGCTCAAAATACAAACGTGTGATTGTCATTTACGGATATCAGTGGATCATATTCAACCTATTTTTGAACACGACGGGTATATTTCAAATTTCGTTGAAGTATCCCTTTAAGGGGGACACTACCCAAAAAAAAACTTCTGCAAAAAAGGATAATTTTGAAAAATGCCCTATTTACATCCACCAACATCTAGAGAGTATTCCCACAAAGTTTCATTTGTTTACAGTGCATAGTTATCTTTTTATAAATTATTTTCAGTCCACCAATGCGGAGCTCTTTGAATGCATTTTTTCTCCAAACCACGTTTTGGCACTAAATTCAACCTTAATAAAAGTATTGTTTCAATATGAAACTATCGAGAGACTTAATATTTGGAAATTTTATGGAGCCGGTTACTATGAACTTTGATTTTGCATTTTCATGTTCCTTTATTATAAAAAATTGTAATTTGCTAAAACATTAAATGTAAAAAAAAGATGTTTTTATACATTTTTTTTTACCTGATAAATGCATATTTACTGAAATTTCTTTTCATAGTAACCAGCAACAGGTATTCGAGTATGCATTCCACCAGAAAAGTATGTGGTTATCGACACCCTTTCTCAACGATAGATTCATTGAGCAGATTCCATGCAAAGCTATGCTTTACTTAGTTCTGGGGATATAAAATTGGTTTACAGGGCTGAAACTTTGCATGCCCTCCTTCTATATGGCTACAAACACTACCTGCAAATATCACGCCGATTGAGGGAGTGGTTTAAAAGTTGACATTTCCAGGTAGTGTCCGCCCTTAAAGGCACTGACACCCCAAAGGTCGTATATTTTTTTATTGTCTAAAACGACGCAAGTTGTAGTCATAAACACGCAAAAAAAACCGCATCGCGAAAAAAAATTTTCCCGCGCGCGCGCGCGCCTTTTTTATTTTTGGCGTTTAAATCTCCCGCCGCTACCTCCTTGCTTCTTATGATCGATGACGTCAAAAATCAGGAAATTTAGAAGCTTTGTAGGCGACATTTCTATAACATTTAATAATGGCAATCGTAAAACATGTTTTTTAACGCAATTGCGAACGCACTACGGCCCTTCTTTTTGAAATACCAAAAATCAGAGTTCGGTGAGATGTCCCTTCCTAGATTTGTGTCCTCTCTTTGGCGGCGCTCGAGCAGATCGGCGTGTCGGCGAAGAAACCGGTTTTTCCCGCGCCGGCTCCCTTCTATCCCGCCAGCTCGCCTCCTCCTCGCATCGGGTCAGCGGAGGTCCGAGAGAAAGTCGAGTCGCAGGAGACCGCAAAATTTGACTGACTGCACTGCCGGGGACCGCGCGGGAACTTCAAATTCAGCATTTGGAAATTGTTTTTTAATTCACAAATACTGAATTCCCAAGTTTCGAATTTTGAGGGTAATGTCCCGGCACCGTTTTCAATCGTTTCGGATAATAAAAAAAAATATGATTTTGATGTGTCAGTGCCCCTTTTAAGTTAGGCAAAACCTAATGTAACATGTAAGGCAAAGTAATTACTGTCATGTTTATTTGAATATACTTTGAATTTTTCTCACCTGCCGCTGGCCTTTCAATATTAGAAAGTCCACCCATAATTATAATCAAACGAGGCTGTCCCCCAATTGTGAACAAGTTTCCGAGTCTATTGAGCCAGCCAAGAGCTTTGGGACGTCGGCCATCTCTTTCAGCACACCGGTCCAAAACTGAAGCTTGACGTGCATGCAGGAGTGCAAAGCGGCGGAACTTGACACCAGAGTGCTGGAGCTTGATTCATAGTCTTCGAACAGTACAGCGCGCTGGAACTTAAATAGAATAGCAGACCACTATTTGCAATATATTTAATGTTTCGAATATTTGCGCACCTCTAAAATTAACTCAACCCTCTCTTCATGAGGAAGATACTGTCTCGTACCTATCTATGTACCATAATTTCCGGTGTATAAACCTTTGCAAAAATTGCCTTCTGCGCACTGCCACCTTTGTATGCTGGGCTGTGGAATGCCTTCTGAGCGTGCGCTGTTGCTCTGTTGTGCACTACATCGGACGCTGCGCATGCGTCCACAGCTCAGTGAGTCAGCGATTTTTTGCCCGGGTGATAAGCGATGCAAAGGTCTAAAAGATGCGGGATTTTTTCTCAGATATTCGTTGAGCACGTCTTTTTCAATGGTGTGACATAGTAGTATGCTTCTTCTTTTTTTTAAGTATGGGCCTCTAACTGTGTATGATGTAGGCTGTATCAACATTTACGAGAAAGGAAGAATGGCAGAGCACCCACCGATGGATTGCTCTTCCGATAGTCCAAAGGCGGACCAGAACGTGGCACGCAAAGGTTTGCGGCTACAGCAACTATGTGCAGCCACGAGAATACGTATAAAAGCGCAACGTGTGCAAAGGTGCGACTTATATACCAACTTTTAACATTCACGTATGGGGGTTGTGGCTTGTAGACGGGAAAATATGGTATCCTTGTTGGGCATTACGTAGAGTTGGGGAAAGGGGGGGTGGTAGTACAATGAGGTATACAACAGAACCAAATAAACAAACAAATAAGGTGAACGAACAGCAAGAGAAACATGTTACAATGAATCATTCCACAAAAGCGAAAAACACATAAAGGGAGGAGGAAAACACTGAAAGATACGATAACAATTTCAGTGCAGTCTGGCATCTAGCGCAGAAAAAACAACAAGAGGGGGAAAACAAACAAACACGCCAATCGGTTCAACTGAAATGGGAATTTACAACCTGATCAAGCTGCAGCATGTTTAGAGCTTAAACAAAGGACAGAGTGATGACTGGTGGAGGCAATTTCTGTGGGGAGGCTGTTCCAATCTGAAATGGTGAGTATGCAAACGGGGGTTAATTTTAAGAGAGTGATCCCGACGGGAGGATAGAAATACTAATATTTGAAAAACTGTGGTAGAGTTTGTGAATGAATAATTGGCGGGAAAGTTGCCTTCTTTTCGTCAAGAGGTAATAGGTTAAGTCAACGTTTCAGGCTGGTTACACATCGTAAAGCGGGAATACTTAACAACCATGAATCCAGCAGCTTTTTATGAAGGGATTCAATATTATCTGTCGGATATATTTGGTGACGGTGCTGTAATGATTCATATATGCTCCATGTAGGTTCTTACAAGTGCAGTGCATACAGAAGCTTTGTTTCCAAGTTTTCTTGAAACAAAGTTCATTTGAAGAAGCCAAGTGTTTGCGACACTTTGTTAGTAATATGTTCACTGGGGCGATTCCACAATAAGTCAGATGAAAGATGAGCACTTAGCGGGATTAAGGGACAACGTGTTTTAAGTTGCATCATTTCTGATTGAAGTGTGTCTGAGGGACTGCATTTCGTTTTCTGGTGAAGGTTATAGACCCCTTCACCTTGCAAGTCGTATAGGCGCTGCCATCTTGTAATGGCGTGGCGGCCGCCATAAGGTGGCCTCAACTCGTCTCTCTCTCTGCGGCTTGCTTGAAGCCGTTGTATTCGTGTTTCTCACACGTTGTTCCATCCATTTCTTACCTTGCTCACTAATGTGTCATCTGTTGCTTATATTTGCTACCTAACTGCATTCCATTATTATCCGCATAACTTCTGCAGTTAATTTTACGACATGTTTTGACTATTTTCACCGTCGGCGGGCCGATACTTGCGAGGATGCTAGAGGGACCACATGAATCAGTGCTGAGCGCAGATTGAGTATGTAGGTGACTCTAGGACAGCACAACAGTTCAAATACCAATAACTTATAACTTGGGTTCGCTCAGGAATAGTCATCGTATGAAGCCACCATATCTGCTTTCTGAAAGCATCACAATTTGCCTTCGTAAGAAATCGAAAACTGCTTAACTAACTTTTAACTTATATATCTTATCTGATCCTCGGAATAATAGTAACCTCAACATCCGGTGATTTGTTTGTTTTATAATATTACACCTAAGTGCATTAGATGTTCATCGTTTTGCACTAGAAGCATTCATTGGATCAGTTTGTTTATAAATTTAAAGAAACTAGACCTACTGCTCAGTCACATGTCTGCAGTCATTCGAGTGCCGATTATTTTCTTTGGATATTAAAATCTAATTAAAGTTATTAATTTGGACACACCAAACTTGGGACTTCCCGGGTGAAAAAGAACAGACAAATTGAGAGCACCTGGGGACCAACGTAATGCGAAACAGAAAAGCGTTTCCGTGGAAATCGCCCAAGTGCAGCGTTTTTGTCAATTCCAAATATGGATTGGCTTTCAGTGGCTGGTGATGCCGAAAGGTACAATGCATATCAGTCCAAAGAAATAAAGATTTGTCCACACAGGTCCACAGAGTGGTGCCTGGCATTTGCTGTCAGTCACTTCTCTTGCACTATTTAATTTCATTTGGCAATTTATATAGAAGATAAATGTGGGACTTCACTTGACGGGCCTGCCACTTATCCTATATCCTGAGCATGCTGTAAGCGAAGGTATAACAAATTATTTATTTCACTTGGCGAGAGTTGCGAAATGCTGTTAATGAGATCTTTTTGAGGGCTGATACAAAAGCCGATTTGCTCCACGGCCTTGGATGGACTATCTGAAATGTTTCTCGAGTACTTAATTTCTTTCAAGGGTACAGGAGACGAAATGTTTGCACTTATTTCTTTAGCCCAGATGTGGTCCATGTTGCGCTGGCAGTCCAGAAGCACTAGCCTAGACTGTTTCTGGGCTGTCAACAGAAAAGTCAAGAAAACCAATTTAAAAACAAATGAACAGGTTTCAAAATTTGCGTCTGGTGGCATTCTGTGCAGCTCCGTCGGAATGTCGCCACGTCGACGAGTTCCTTAGAAGCAGCGCCAGTTTGTGGCAGTATGGCTTGTTCGTGGAGTTAGTTAGTCCTGAATGTGACTTGGCAGAGAACACTAACGCGTTTACTACATTGTATACAATAAAGCTTCCACAGTGCTTTTGCAAGGCGCGCATTCCACACCATTCATATCGCTCAGTTCTTTGCAAATGTTAGGTAGGAGCTTGATCTGAGGATGTGAGGTCCTCTGCCAAAGGCCAGCCCCCCCCCCTCCCCTCCCCTCCATTTCACTTCCCCGTATGCGCTATGAATAGCGCTACTAAAAATATGGCCGCCCAGTGCCCAGTGTATACCTTATACAGTATACAGAGCTTGCAGGGTGTCGACTATTGCTAGGTGCTGACCATTCTTTCTACATTCTAATTTCCTCTTGAAGCATAAAAAGCATAAAACACATAGGGAGCGGACACACACGAACAGACGGATTCTTTCAGTTAGCAACTGACATTTATAATGCCTCCAGTTCTTTCAATTAGCAACAAGCATTTATGATGCCTCCTAGAGAATGTCGGTTGCTAATTGGGCAAACTGCTCCTGTCTGCGTGTGTCCGACCCTATGTGTTTCATTTAAATCGTGTTTCAAGTCATTTGTGCCAACCTGCTCACGTGTTCATGTTTGTGAATTCCCTCGAGTTACAACTGCTGCGGTGATGACAACTACCACGGTAAAGCAGATCACGGGGCATACAAAATGTCGGCATGAGCCGCAAACGAGCCTTGCCATTGCCCAGCACATCAGCACAACCCCTAATTTTTAAAGCCGTTGTGGGGGCCCCGTGCTAGACACCGCGTTGTTTTTAATTTTTCTCTTTTAGCTACCAGCAGCACCATCATACAC